>JAQIXP010001553.1:0-17969 GCA_034700285.1 Proteroiulus fuscus | reverse complement strand
CCATAAACTTCATCAGGCTGTAGTGGGGGGTGGGGATTGATTCATTGTAACATAATGTAACTTTAGGAAGGATCACCAATGATGTTACATG
Source organism: Proteroiulus fuscus (assembly GCA_034700285.1). Lineage (NCBI taxonomy): Eukaryota > Metazoa > Arthropoda > Diplopoda > Julida > Blaniulidae > Proteroiulus > Proteroiulus fuscus. The sequence goes on along the minus strand of JAQIXP010001553.1, from coordinate 17,878 downwards.
CTAGGGAGGGGCTTGATTCATTGTGACATCATGTTAAATTTGGAGGTGTCACCAATGATGTCACATGATAGGGAGGGGCTTGATTCATTGTGACATCATGTTACATTGAGAGGTTTCACCAATGATGTCACATGATGGGGAGGAGCATGAGACTGCAGAGGGGGTGAGGGACTTTATTCATTGTGACGTAATGTTACATTGGGAGGGGTCACTAGTGATGTCACATGTTGGGGAGGGGCGTGAGGCTGCAACATGATTCATTATGACATTGTTTTATTGGGAGGGGTAACCAATGATTTTACATGATGGGGAGCTGGTGAGGGGCTTGATTCAATGTGACATAATGTTACTTTGGGAGGGGGTCACTAATGATGTCATGAGGCTGTAGAGGAGGTGGGGATTGGTTCATTGTGATGTAATGTTACATGGGGAGGGAGACTTGGCATGGGGCGTCCATAAAGTTCATCAGGCTGTAGTGGGGAAGAAGAGGTATTGATTCATTTGAACATAATGTTAGGTGGAGAGAAGGGGGCGTGACGAGTGATGTCACATAACTATGACTTCGGAACATCACTGACAACATGCATAACTTTGTGCCCATGTCAGACCCCACAGCCAAGAACACAGTGCAAAAGGAAATTTTAACATTGAAACTTGTATCCTGCATTCCAAATTTTTAGACTGATCTAAGAGACAACTTGACCCAATCTAGAAAGTAAATAAAAACATTCGTCTCGTAGTATCCGTGTTATGGCATAAGTAAGTTTGACAAAAATGCTTTGAATAACATTAGTGCAGGGCAAATTTACCCCTCCATCAATGTTATTCAATGCATTTTTTGCAAGTTTACTTATATCATGACATTTAAACGACTTGACAAATTATCTTCAAACTTTCTGGATTGCCCTATGGAATACAAGACCAATCCTGTTACAGAACAACTAATTATTAGAAAAACAAAATGGCTACCAAAAAGTGGCGCGGTTTTTTTGTTATCTCTTTGTTTATTTAACAATATATTATCATTGAAAACAGTGGATGCAACATGATCCAATTTGTAATACGAAAAGTGGCATGCAGGTGGCACTTTTTCGTGTTTCCTAATAAATCTTACTCTTTTAAAACAACAGCAATGATGAAGTTCATTTAGATTTTTGAATACGAAGACATTATTGCAGCTGTTTCAATAGTAGTACAACCCTAACTACATGGCATAATGGTAATGTATATTTACACACTAAATACACACACACATTTGTCACATTTGTAAAACAACATTTGTCACAATTGATCCTCTTGATGCCCATAGTCTCTTTTGTGAACTTGAAGACAAGCGTAATGAATTGAAATTCAATATTTTATGTAATGGCTTTTTATTATGTGTATTATACATGCAACCTGTCTTTTTATGCATGGTTTCAATTTGCATAATGGATTGGGTCCTATATACTTATACATCATCACGTATTAATGGAATATAGCCTAAAAAAGGGAAGACTAGTGAGGAGAAATGCATGCCACAACCATGTTCTGTCTAGTTTTTTAAAGGGACAGTCCCATCTTACCACAAGCATTTTTTTGCAAGAAAAGAAGGGTAAAAAACAAGAAGAGAGTAGCAATTTAAATTGAATTTATAATTACCATTTAATAGTTATTAATTTTGGGGACAAAAATCTCGATGGTTGATAGCAGCCATGTTGGAAGTAATTTTGTCAATCCCTCTAGTAATAATCTTGATGGTGTACAAGGTTTTTGCGTAACAGAGAATGCCCATAACTATTCCATTGCGATAAAGTGAAACCAACTTGAACCCCCCTTTACACACAGCGCCATTCTGCCTGGGTGGGGATCTAGTATAAAAAAATGGCGCCTATTATCTTTTTTGGATTTCTGAATTACGTCAGGTTAACTTCAATTATTATTAATAAGACTGCCCTTCTTTATTATTAATAATCTTCATTTTAAGATTTATTTGTCACAACGTGGGACTGTCCTTTTAATGAAAAAAAAATACCATGCCGTAAATAAAAGCAATGGAATTTTGCTGTGGAGCTGTATAAAAGACGTCACGAGGCAGCGTCTTCGGTCATGCACTCGAACATTAATTAATTAGCTCCAACTGAATGGGGGTGACGTATTGCGTCATGGGAAGTGCTGCCTGATGACGTTATCCTGTTTGTTGCTAAATTAAACATTAAAAAAATTGATGATGATTGAACCACTAGTGAGAATGTATATGTATTTTGCCTTGCAAATTGAAATTCAGTTTCTCATAATTCGTAGCAACTTATATTTTCTGTGTAATACGAAAAAGCATTTTTGAATGCATTATAAAATGCATTTCCAGATAGCACTATAAAAGGCATTTATAAAATGCAGTCACAAATGTTAGAAAATGTTAGCATATATATTTCCATTCACAAATTGAAACTTTTTGCATAAAATTTCCTGCAGAAAACATTTTCTACAAAAATCTTTCTATGTAAATTAATAATAAGTTTTAGAACTATGTATAGAAACGTCTATGCGGAAGTTAGTTTAGAATGATAGATTTTAAAATTATATATGCAGAAACTATAATGCTGGAATTTTTTTGCAGAAATCTGTAAAACCATTCTTCCGAAGTGTTTCTGCAAAATTCATTCTGCATTAATGAGGAATTTTAGATGTATATTTCAATGATAGCTATCACGTAGAAATCTTTTCTTCGTGAAACATAAAACTATTTCTGTAGAAAAACAACCTTCAGAAATGTTTCTGCAAAAATCTTTGTGAATTAATAATCAGTTTTTAAACTATGTAGAAACTCCTGTGCAGAAATCTGTTTACATGATTGATAGATTTTAAAATTATATAGAGTCAGAAACTATAATGCTGGAATTTTTCTGCAGAAATCTGTAGAAACCATTCTTCAGAAGTGTTTCTGCAAAAAATCATTCTGCATGATTGCAGAGTTTTAAAACTATTTCTATGAGCTCTAGCTATCCCGCAGAATTCTTTCTTCATGAATCATAAAATCATTTTTGCCAAAAAAAACATCCTTCAGAAATTTTTCTGCAAAAATCTTCCTACTTTTATAACTATAGGTAGAAATCACTCTGCAGAAATCTGTCTTCATGCATGATTGATAGATTTTGAAATTATATATGCAGAAACTGTAATGCCGGAATTATTCTTTGGAAATCTGTAGAAACCATTCTTCAGGATGTTTCTGCGGAAATCATTCTGCATTAATGATGAATTTTAAAACTATATTTCTGTGAGAACTAGCACGCAGAAATCTTTCTTCATGAATCATGAACCTATTTAGAACTGTAGAAAATTCTCCTTCATAATTTTTTCTGCAAAAATCTTTCTAAGTGAATTAGTAATTAGTTTTAGTACTAACGTTTATTCAGAAAGTCAGTTTATATGATTGATAGATTTTAAAATTATATATGCAGAAACTAATGCAGGAATTTTTCTGCAAAAAATTTATATGTGAATTAATAATCAGGTTTTGAACTATATACGGTATCTAGAAACATCGGTGCAGAAGTCTATTTACATGATTGATAGATTTTTAAATTATATATGCAGAAACTGTAATGCTGGAATTTTTCTGCAGAAATCTGTAGAAACTATTCTTTAGAATTGTTTCTGCGAAATCATCCTGCATTAATGATGAAGTTGGAAACTAGATATAGTTCTATGAGAACTATATCTTTTTTCATGAATCGTCTGTATAAAATCATTTTTCATAAATTTTTCTGCGAAAATCTTGCTGTAGTAAAACGCTTTTCCTAAATTCAAAATGGCGTCCTCCATGCTAAATTCCCTATAGAAACAGTATCCTATTTTCCACCATTTTTTTATCTTTTTGGGAAATAAAAAATGTTAATTAAGTGCGAATTAAGCAATTCATTTTTCTCGTTATTCATGATAATTATTGCTCTTGAGTTTCTTTTAATTTGTGTATTTTGTGGTTGGAGAAATGCTTTTTTTATTAATCCATTAAATCTAGCTATATTATATTTTGCTCCACCCAATCTTTGGTGTACAATTATAATAATATACCTTATATTTATATACTAATGGATGAACATGTTGCGAGTAAATATATCATTAAGTGCTAAAAAAAAATGTATAAAAGCGAGTGCATTCACATATATATAGGAGCAATAAAAATATATTATTTAAGTCCCATAAGTCATTGCGAATGGGTCCCAAAACAAAACCAAAATGATTTATAAGATAGAATTAAGGCCAATGAAACTGCAGATTTATATCATTTAATTAATGCTGAGAATAAATGCATTTTTATATGTGCTGGAATTAGCTGAAATTACCCTGCATTTTTATGCACTATTTTAGAAAATTAACCCTATAATGTTCTCGCTAGGGCTAAATGCATTAACTAACCTTATAATTTGCTCATAATTTACACCTAGCGGTCATAAAAGAAATTACACGTTAGTTCCAATCGCTTTGGTTTTTTCCCTTGGGACTAGTCGAGCACGAGAATGAAAAAGTTTCCTTCCTGACCGCTAGGGGCTGATTTAAACTAAATTAAGGTTAGTTTGACTCATATACAAATAAGCTAGTTAAGGTGCTTTTAAATTCTTGTCATTAAAACAAAACGTAAATATAAAGTAATAATGTTGGAATTGAACTTGCCATTAATGAGAAATCATAATTTTTATGATAACATGGGCAGCGCCATATTGCCTGATCTCTTAAAAACCTGAATTGTAAAATCTCAGAAATTTTAGCGACATCTGTTAGTAATGGGAGAATGGACCACCATTGGAATAATTCAGTTCTGGCTTCACTTTTCTTCTATTTAAACATTTGAGGGTCTAATCCAAGATTACCACCACCTGTGGGGAATCGGAGGTGGGTGTGGCCTAAACCGGATGACGGTCATGGGCAGTATAGGGAGTACAATATACCAATAATAAATGTGTTCCAAAAAAATAGAATAGTCTATATATATAAACAGTTCCCATTTTCGCAATTTTTTATTTGGAATATGGCGGAAATTTTCTGAGATTTTTAGTATTGCATACACTTGGTGGCGTATTTTGGCGATATGACCCTGAAGCGTTTTTCTTGTGGCGTCTGCTGTTTTTGCGTTTTGGATAACGATGCCAGGTAAACAAAAAGATAACCCACTCGTGATGTACCTAAATATGTAGAGTACCAACCATGGATGAGATTATGGGGATATAGGGGGTGCAACACGTACACCCCACTATTTCTGAAAAAGTTGATTTTGTCAAAAATTTTTTCAATATATCTGAAATTTTGGCAGTTTATCTGAAATGTTGGCAATTTATCTGAAATGTTGATAATTTATCTGAAATTTTGTCAATTTATCTGAAATGTTGATTATCTGAAATTTTGGCAATTTGTCTGAAATGTTGATAATTTATCTTAAATTTTGGCAATTTATGTGAAATTTTGGCAATTTATCTGAAATTTTGGCAATTTATCTGAAATGTTGGCAATTTATCTGAAATGTTGGCAATTTATCTGAAATTTTGATAATTTATCTGAAATTTTGACAATTTTGTCATTACATTTTGAAACTATTTCGCCATTGGTAGATTTTTTAATTTTATCCAACCTGCTATAAATTTTATGCATTTTCTCTGCAAATTTAGACAATTTTCTCTGGCTGTTTTGACCTTTTTCTCCCCAAATTTAAACAATTTTGTCTGCAAATTTGCACAAGTTGTCGGTAAGTTCGAACAATTTTGTCTGTAACTTTGGACAATTTTGTCTCCTCCAAATTGGGACAATTTTGTCTGCTAATTTTGAAGTTTTTATCTGCAAATTTAGACAATTTTGTCTGCTAATTTTGAAGTTTTTGTCTGCAAATTTAGACAATGTTGTCTCCAAATTTGGACCATCTACCTCCCCCCCCTTCCCCAACTGGGTGCGCTGAGTGCAGAACTTTTGCATTTTTCTATGATGGAGTTAAGAACTACTTATAAACTGTATGGCTACTACGTATGACCAGGTAACAACGCCAAAATAAGCCTATTGCTGGCCAATATTTTGTCATGAAATAATGGTTTTTAACCTCGTCTTTTTATTCATGGTAACCTTTAATCGTGTAACAGTTTTTTTATTATTAATTTAATTAGTAATTTAAGTGGTAGTACGTAAACAATATTTTTTGAAATGCTAGTTTTGAGAAAATGTGTGCATGAGTACAAATTTTTCATTGAACTCTTGTATACCTGTATGACCTGAATGCACAGGTGTGTGTAAACAGCTTAATTTGCAAGCTCAGTATGAGGTAGCAATAAAACTGATTGGACAATTAAATTTCCAATAAAATAATATTTTTGTTGTTTTAACATCAATGGCAGTTTTGACAAGTGCAAAAATGAAAAACAAAATTGAAAAAAATGATAAAATTACAATCACAAACAACTTGTTAAACCTGCACCTGCCATAAAACAGTTAAAATAATAAAAAAATATTAACAATTTTCATTTGAAATTAAAAAAAAAATAAATAAACAACTGTAATTTGGAAATGTCAATTTGCATTATAATTTGAAAGGCCCCCTCTAGTGGTTCAAAATTGAAATGAGCATTAGTTACACTTTATAACTATTGTTGAATGGTTATATACCAACTTCACGCCCTATAACACTATTATGCCCCTGATTTACACCTGTAAACAGTTAATCCAACACCGAAAAGTAATGCATTGCAAATACATTTTGAAATGCATTGGTAATTCTAGAAAGCATTTCAATAATACCTTTTCAATGCCTTTTATAGTTCTATTTTAAAATGCATTCGATAGTTCTATCTTAAAATGCATTTTATAATAGTTTTAAAAATGGTTTTTACAAGCTTTAAAGTATAAAACATATATAAACATATACTCGTATTGCACTTCAAAAATGGATCAGAAAATATATTAGAGCATACTTTCAAAATGCATTTTCTATATAGCTATATAAAATGCATTTATGAATGATTCAGTGGTTTTTAACGATAAATGCATTTAATAATGCATTACTTTTCAAGGTTGAATGTGCTTGTTTTACAGTGATCCAAAGACCCATTCAGAAATGCATTTAATACAACATTAGCATTAGATTTCGGCTAAAATTAGAAAATAAGCATTAGTTTTCAGCTAAAATAGAACATTAGCATTAGTTTTCAGCTAACAATAGAACATTAGCATTAGTTATCAGCCAAAATTAAGTGGAACTTTAACATTAATTTTCAACTAAAAATAGAACACTAGCATTAGTTTTCAGCTAAAAATAGAATATTATCAGTAGTTTTCAGCTAAAAATAGAACATTTGCATTATAGAGATTTCAGGTAAAAATAGAACATTGGCCTTAATTTTTTAGCTAAAATTAGAATATTATCAGTAGTTTTAAGCTAAAAATAGAATATTATCAGTAGTTTTATGCTAAAAATAGAATATTATCAGTAGTTTTATGCTAAAAATAGAACATTAACGTTAGTTTTCAGCTAAAAATAGAACATTTGCATTATAGAGATTTCAGGTAAAAATCGAACACTGGCCTTAATTTTTCAGCTAAAATTAGAATATTATCAGTAGTTTTCAGTTAAAAATAGAACACTATAGCATTAGCTTTCAGCTAAAATAGAACACTAACAATACCAGTACATTAGTTTTCAACTAAAAATAGAACTATAGCATTAGTTTTCAGCTAGAAATAGAAGACTATATAGCATTAGTTTTCAGCAAAAATACAAAACTAGCATATATACTTTTTATGCTAAAAATGGAACTTAAGCATTAGTTTTCACCTAGAAATAGAACACTTGCATGTTTTTCTAATAAATCCAACTTGCTCTAAATTTTTACCAGAATTAACATAATTGTTTTTCAGTAACAGGAGAATTAGCATAAAGTTAATACAAATAATTATTAATATTATTTTCCCCTAAAAACAAACATTAGTTTGATATGGGGGTGTTGATGCCTCTTGCCTAAAATGCAAGAGGTGCATACAACCCTCATCTCAAATCTATGGAGGGGGCTTCCCCCCACTCGTTGTGACGTCGTCATTTGAAAAATCTGTAATACAAATGATGGCTGTAGCCGAATGTGCGCCACCTGCTGGGCTCAGAGGGCAAGCAATTATAGAACAGGTATTTCACCCGGATGTTCCTCACCTGACAACGATGTGTAATTACGTTTCATGATGTAACTTGCCACTAAAGCTTTAATCATTCAGTAACACTATGGCGCTCCACCTTTTTATTAAAGCAGTTCGTGTGTGTGTTTACATTTAGACGAAAAGCTAACAAATGCCTGTCCGGCATGCAGTTAGGTCAGAGGTCAGCAGTTAATGTTTCTATACTGATTTACATTCAAGTAGGCCTAACTGTTTCGTGTGCTTAACACATACTTCTTGTAGTAATTGCAATAATCCACTCGTTTGTCTTTGCTTTTGCAAAATATTTCATCCCACAATGCATCACTTCAAAATAGCAAACATTACCGTTTTAAACGCATGATTAAAACGTGGCAATGCAATTTTGCATTTATGACGTCACTGGACTGTATTGCAAAACACTCACCTGGAATAGTCAGGGAAATTTCAAATTTCCATGCCCATGTTTTACATAAAAATAGTGATTTCTCATTAATGATAAGTTTTATTCCAATAATACTTTTGATTTCTACATTTTGTTCAAATCCCTAACATTTAAAAAAATACTTGCCATTATGTGGGACTTTCCCTTCTGTCACTACGTGGCGCCAAACTTCACTGTATAATACACGATGGGGCCCAATTTAGGTAAAAAATGAAAACTCATGTTGTTTTTTTTCTCTTCTTTTTGGTGTGTATGTAGAACCATGTTAGTGCATGTTTTATGTATCCTGTTAGGTTCTGTGTTTGCTTCAAATGGTCACAAATCCATCTTGCAAAAAAACCTGTCTTCCGTTATCTTATTTTCCAATCAAACACATCTAAAATTTGCAGGTAGAAATTTAGAAACATAAAAATAACATATAGACATTGGCATTAAAATATAAGGCCTAGCAGGAGACTTTTGCTGGTAGCTAATTGTAATAATGTTATCATTTAACCTTTTTTTTGGTAACCCATTGATGATGATAATGACTGTGTACCAATTGAGACAAGCGAGATATATTGCCTAAATTCATGCAACTAACTTGGGTATGGGGTCACATTTGTTAGTTGCCGAATCTGGGAAGGGACCCAGCGGTTGCCCATTTGGTCAGCGCGTGATAACACATAAATATGCATTTCACAAATTATTTAAAGGGGCAGTCCCACTTTGTGATAAAATGAATCTGAAAATTAAGATTATTAATAATAAAGAAGGGCAGTCTTAGTAATAATTGCTGTTAACCTACCGTAATTCAGAAATCATGATGTTTCCAAAAAACAGAGGATAGCCGCCATTTTTTAGTCCCCCGCCCAGGCAGAATGGCGCTGCGTGCAAAGGAGGGTTCAAATTGGCTTCACTTTATCGCTATGGAATAGGCATGCATTCTCTGTTTATGCAAGAACTTGTACACCATCAAGATTCTTACTATAGGGAAACCGAGCAAAAGAATGGCGTAAATTACCATTGACTTGTAATTGCCAGCAATGGGATTTTCACGCCGTTCTTCTGCTCGGTATCACTATAGATGGGTTGACAAAATGACTTCCAACATGGCTACTATCAACCATCGAGATTTTTGTTCACATTGGAATGTTTAAAAATTAATAACTGTCGAATGGTAATTATAAATTAAATTTCAAATTTCTATGCTCTTCTTGTTTTTTCCACCCTCTTTCTTGCAAAAAATTCTTGAGATAAGGTGGGACTGTCCCTTTATTCTGATGCTGCTTTTCTGCAGAAAATCTTCTCTTTTTTGGACTCCATTTTGTTTTTTATTTATGGTTTTTTAAACCTTAGTCATTTTTAGTGTTGATTTTAGAAACAAGTTTTACACAGTCAAAAAAGTAATAAAAAGATTCCTGTAGTAGTATCTGTGTTATAGTTGAATTAATTTTGACAAAAATGCATTGAATAACATTAGTTATTCCTGCACCAATGCTATCCAATGCATTTTTATCAAGTTTATATACATGATGACATTGAAACCGCCTGGCAAGTTACCTTCAAATCTTCTGGAGTGTCCAATATTTACTTGAAGATTTGAATGAAAATTTTATAATGCTTTTACTGATTAAATAAAAAAAACAAAATGGCTTCCATATTCTGATATAGCTTGTCCTATAGGTGGCGGGGTTCTAAATTAGAACCAATAGAGCACGAGACTTGCATGTGCATTTCTAAGTAAATTTGCTTAATTTTGCACGTGCAAGTCTCGTTCTCAATTCATTCCAAATCTAAAATTCTGATCCCAAGATGCTTTGCGCACACTGGCAGCCATCTTGGTCCTTTTTTTATTGCTTTTTAAAACAATCTGTAATTATAAGAGTACTTCTTATTACATCGCAATTTAGTAACTGGATAAAATTATACATTTTTCTTCTTGTTTTTTGGACATGTTAATTTCGACTGTTGACTATATCATTGACACGTTTACGAGTTCAGTTTTTTTCAAAAATATAAAACGTTTTGAGTAATTTAGACCCTCTATATAATTGGCATTGAGGAGCCCTGCTATTACCTGGCTGGCGGATAAATAGGTGAGTTAATTAGGCAATTTTTGCTGGAAAATTATATGTAATTATCTTGCACATAAGGGTTTGGTCTAAAATGCAAGATGGCCGCCGTTTTAAACCAATGCAATTTTCAACCGATCTATAATAAGAAACACCTAGAAGCCATTATATGCTTTTATGCTGGGACTAAACGTGTTATTATTGAGCATATATTTATGCCAAAGTTTCGCTCTGGCAACATTGCGCCCCGAAAGGGGTGAAATAAATAGCTAATTAAATCCGCGGATATTTATTTTAGCTTCAATTTGACACCATTATTTATTACCTCTTAAAAATTCAATGTTATTTTGAACCAGGATTAACCTATTAAGCCCAATTAGCTCCCAATAAACTATCCTGCAAAATGATACTCTTGGTGCACACTTATTATAGGTATTGAACCCCTAATTTTAAGCCTCGGAACACATTTTTGTGAGGAAATTTGCCCTGAATTAATGCCTATTAAATGTTTCGAATGGGATTTTTTTCACATAAATTTGCTATTAATTTGAAGCATGTAACCAAGTTATGGTCACGAAATAGCTATATTGTTTATCTGCATGCAAAGTCTAAACTTTTTGGTTGTGAGTGGGAAAGGAGGGGGGGGGGGAATGGATGTCTGTGTGTTGAGGGCACATGAACTCTCCCTCTCCCCCTCCCACCCTGGGGGAGTCAGGTCCCCCTATAAATTTCCCCCTTCCCCTGTACCGCCAAAAGTTTTACAAGCGCCACCTATGCACCGTTTTTGGTGGCCTGATACTCCCTTGCAAAGTACATTTAGTATTAATCATAGATGGAGCCATATGTTATAGCAAATAACAGGGGCCGCCATTTTAGTATAGGATAAGAAGTATTTGAAAGTTATTCATTATAGAGAGCGCCATATGTCAATGGCAAATAACATGGGCCGCCATTTTTGTATGGGATTAATGATAGTTGAATGTTATTCATCATAGATGGCGCCATGCGTCAATGGAAAATAGCATGGGGAGCCATTTTATTAAGGGCTAAATGGTTGTTGAATGCTATTCATCATAGATGGCGTCATGCTTCAAAGCAAGTAATATGGACGAACATTTTTGCATGAGGTAAATGGTAGTTAAATGTTATTCATAACAGATGGCGCCATAATTCTATTGCAAATAGCATGGGCCGCCATTTTAGTAAATGATAAGAGGTATTCGAAAGTAATTCGTCATAGATGGCGCCATATAGCTATGGCAAATAACATGGGCCACCTTTTCAGTATAGAATAAATCTTACTTGATTGTTATTCATCTTAGATGGCGCCATATATCTATGGCAAGTATAACATGGTGACTACTAACCTGGAAAACCTGGAAATCTCAGGGAATTTTATATTCACCCTGGAAAACCTGAAAAACTCAGGGAATTTTGAATTGAAACCTGGAATTTTTCAATATAATCTTTTTAATTTTGTATTTTTTTAACATTATCCTTAAAATCAGCGCAAAAAAATGATTTGCCTAATTGGCTGCTGCAAAAATCAAAAATGATATCTTGGCTCTTCAATGGAAAGCAAATGATTAGCTTTGAAATTTGTGCATTTCATTTTTTTCAGTGTTGCACCATCCAAAATAACTGTATTTGAACCTGGAAAAATGTGAAAATGAACCTGGAAAACTCAGGGAATTTTATTTACAGAAATTTTTTGTCATTATGGAATAATACGGGCCGCCATTTTAATATGGGATAAACGGTATAGAAACAACAGCACGGGCTACATATTTTACCAGTTGTTGAGCAAATGATAAATGTAATTTTGACAATATTTTTCACGCAAAGTTTTATCTTTGAACACAGTGGAAAGTTTTAAGGGATGTATGTAATCCGAAGTCGAGTTGAAATACTTGAAGGGTTCATTCCTCTCATTTCCCCAAATACTTCTGCCCATAAGTCTGCCCTTCAAATGCTCAAGGTCAGAGTGCAAACCCACGATTGTGGTGGGAATGGCAATCTCCAGAAACACCTTGTGTTTTAGAAATATGGACATGACTGCGACGAACATTTTGGACACTGTTTGTGGGATGTAATAAATGTCTCCTAAGCTCAGGGAAATCTCAGTCATGTTCAGGTTGTTACTGAACCGATTGGCTAAGTAAGTTCTGAGTAATGCTCTTGTGTCATGATCAGTGCCCTTCTTGGACACCAGTTCTATTTCCTCCAAGGTCCTTACCGTGGGAACTTGACCAAATGTTGAACCCCACCATTGCCAACCTGTTTGGTTAGGCAGCAGATAACGGTTAATCGTGCGATAAGAGGAAACGGTCAGTCTGGCCATATCGGGATTGAGCTGATGGAAGTTCCAGAAGTTGAACATGACGTCGTCGCCCACGACCATGTAACCGTTTACGTCAAAATTCATCTGCATAGCCCGGATCGCGCACTCATAGCCGAAGTAACCACCTGAAGAAGTGATGTTGATGAAGGACAATTGTCGCCTGTCGCCTGGTGCAGGACCCTGAAGGATCTTGTTCTCCAGTGTTTCGCGACTTACGGTCTGCCCGCAATACACGATGTTTGGAAAGTGGTCGCGATACAAGGCATCCAACATGCGAATGTTAGCGTAGTATGGAAAGTTGAACACGATCACTAAAAGCTTATCGTCGTATACGATCCGGGGTTTGCGATGTAAGATGGAGTCCCTCGTAGCATTGCCGAAGTCGACGACGTTCTCGCAGAACGCATTCAAGTCGTACTCGTTGGAAGGCCCGAATCGCGACATCGCGGAGTTCTGACCCGTGTTCGCAAAGAAATACACTCGGTTGTATGTATCATTTTCTGAGAAATTTCTTGTTGACAGATCGCTGGCCATCCTGCAATCGATCGGCACCCTCGTCGCGGTCTTGCATCGCGGTTCCCGGTAGCCAATCCTCGTCAGATCAGACAGCCAGACGTCCACCGACACGGCATCTAACCTCTGCCAGAATCCTTCGTCGGCCATGTCACGGCTCAACCGACTGACGCATTTGAAGAAAGTGGACTCGTCGCACGTCCAGTTGGTCAGGAAGGTGACAAAGGAACTAGTCTGCACGTAGAACTGATTCTCGTCTTGGAAGTCGTTGAGGTAGTCGTGGGCGTTTCGCAACTGCACGGCATTGGGCGGGAAAAACGCCAGCTTGTGACCGAGGAGCCACAGGAGTCGTTGGGCCCAGTAACCCCGCCAGATATCGGTCACCCGGAAGGCCACCGAAGAAGGCAGGAAGAGAGCCCAGAACGCGTCGTAGGTGAAAAATGTGTTTTGGGAATTGAATGGCGCAAAGATTCCATCGGCCAGCACGACTGGGGGTGCACGGCCATCGAACGTGATGTTGATGGAATGCGTCTTGACCCGCTTTCTGGTCAAGCGGAATATAGCGTCCACGTCGGGGTCGCCGTTGACTAGACCTTGCTGGATCGCTGGCGTCCTGAAGCTGGTCAGTTTGTAGGCATTTGTGTTGGGAACGTCAATGGCATCCAAGGGATATCCTCTGGGCCAGATCGTCTGCTTTCCAAAATGGGCGTATGGATCCATGACCTTACTTTCACCTGCTGCCACATTGTCGTATATTAGGCCAGTCATAATGGCGCCTTCCTGGAAGTTTAGGCGCCCGTTTGTGGGGTGGTTGTCGTCGTCTGTGTCGTAAATGTAACGAGCGCCGTGTTGAATGGCGTACAAGTAACCAATGTTCTTGCGAGTGTAGCTGTTCTGTGGCAAATTTTGGATGAGTTTGTATGAGAACTGCTTCTGTATGTCAAGGAATGTGCAACCTGGGAAGCTAAAGGAAACATTTTGTCAAAAATTTGGTGAGAATTTATGCCCTTTACCTGGTTACCATCAAGTAACTACAATTTTGTCAAACGCTTTGCTAAAATCCAATACAACTATCCTGAGGTATTCAATTAGAAGCCAACTTTTTAAAGGCATTAGGCTATGGGAGAAGAAATTTGCCAAAAAAATTGGATGGAAATGCATGCCCTTTATCATCATGGTTATCATCAAGTAACTACAATTTTGTCAAATGCTTTGTTAAAATCCAATGCAGATATCCAATGCAGATTCAATCTAGGCCAGTGTTTTTGTTTAATCTGGGATCATGTATAGAGTAAGCATTTTTCCGAAAATGTGTTGGAAATTTGCACCCTTTATTCAGTTTTCATCAAGTAATTACTGTTTTGTCAAATGCTTTGCTAAAATCAAGAATGCCAAAATCATATTTTCTATCTTTTTATGTAATCAGGCAAGCTAAGGGATTTTTTGTTGTTAAAAATTGGATAGGAGTTCATGGCCAGTACCTATAGTTGTCTTCAATTTGGCTATGTGTATCTATTACTTTGTCTAATGCTTTTCTATTATTTAATACGAAAATCCAGATGAGTTTAATCTATGTCGGCTTTAATGTGCAATCTGGGACTTTATTGGAAAGATTTTGTCAAAAATTAAGTGACATTTCAGTCCCTGTTTGTGTTTATGATAAAATATTATATTATTTTCTCAAACGCTTTGTTAAAATCCAATACCTAATTCCTGATGTATTCTTTCTGATCCTGCTTTTCTGTGCTTCTAATGTGTGCCTTTAATAAGTTTTTTTTATATAATCTAGTGGGATTGAGGAAATACTTTACAAAAAATTGAATGAAGCTTATGCATGCCCTATCTATTTGTCATTAAAATGAGTATTATTTTGTCAAGTACTTTGCTAAATAAAATCCAGCCGAAATCCTGATGTAGTGAATCTAAAATGACTTTTTTGTGTAGGAATATAAAGAAACATTTTGTTACAGATTGGGTGAAAATTCCATTCATGTCCATGTTTATGATAATATTCCTAGGCCTACTCTTTTGTCAAACGCTTTGATAAAATTCAATATACCTAAACCCTGAAGTATATTTATTTCAGGCCAACTTCTATTTGCATTCTGGAAAACTAAAGGAAACTTTATGTAATCTGACAAGATAGACAAAATCTTTCTTCAAGAATAAGGGAAAATTTGTGCCTAATAACTGGTTGTCAATAAATAACTATTATTTAGTCAAATGCATTGCTAAAATCCAATACTAAATTCCTGATGTATTTAAATTTAGAGTATTTTGGCTAATTTGAAACATCAGGTGTTTTTTTTGGCAAATGCAAATGAAGCATTCTTAGGAGTAAAAATAGTATACATGCAGGCATGTGTGAAATGCATGTGGCATTAGGGTGAACTGGGTTCAATTCCTATTGTCACCAATCCTGTCAAGGACGTATACAATAAATGCATCTATGACCACGTTTCAGAACATTTTATTAGAAATTTGAATATAATTGTAAGTACTTACGACCAGTTGTTAGGCGTCTTCACATCACCAACTACAACAACCTTCCATCCTTTAATTTCTGCTAATTTTTTGATATCTTTCGTTGGTTGCGATATCGTTGTGACAACAATCCATCTTTCATTCTGCTCCTCTTGTGATATCAACTGCAATGGAAGTTCTTCCATGGTTATGTTGATAGTTTGGGACCTGATTATTCTGTTAATGAAAATTTTGTTGTTTATTCGTCCATGCCAATTACCACTCCAATTACTCGTCTCATGGCAAAAATCACGAATTACTTTAAATTCTCAAAATTAAATTGACCATTTAAGAGAAAATAAGAACATGCAGTAAGTCTTGTAACCCCTATTGAAAAGACATGCATTTTTCTATATCATTTGGAATGCTTGTAACTTTTTCTGGTAAAATTACTTTCGAAAATGTTTCTTAAAATTTGTAAAAGTTTTCGAAAATGCTTGAAAAATTCTTCGAATTATCCTTTGCTTACATTCCTAATTTTTGCAAAATTACTTTCGACAAAATTCCTGCACATTTTTTAATAAATTTTGCAAAAACCTTGCACAAGTAATGTGAGAAGTCTTTAAATTCTCATTTGTATGCAATTCTAATTTTTGTTTTACTTCTGACAAAATTTTAAGAAATTTTGCAAAATGCTTGCACAAATAAAGTCAAACATCCTGTAATTCTCTTATATATATACCCATATACTGATACTGATTTCTGCTTTACAATCTTTCTACAAAATTTTCAAGCCTAGGCTTTTAAGAAATTTTAGAAAATTCATACAAAATTAAAGCTAAATAACTTCAAATTTTCCTTTGCATACAATCCTAAATTTTGTTAAATTACTTTCTACAAAATTCCTCAAAAATTTTAAGAAATTTTACAAAATACTTGCACAAATAAAGTCATAATCTTGAAATTCTCCTTTGTATACAAGTTCTAACTTTTGACAAAAATTTAAAAAAAATATTAAAAAATGATTGCAATCAAAAATCTTCCAATTTGTTCTGGTTCAGCTCCTTACCTGTTATTTTGGTGCAAGTTGAATACTATCCACATAACCAGCATAAGTAATATTCCAGTAATTACGCATTTCTTATTAAGTTTAACAGACCCACTTATTTTTCCCAAAGTTTCAGTTACTTTTTTTCCCGCCTTCATATTTTGCTATCAAATTGCTTTCACCAAATGCTTATAGATTCATTAAAATTTTGCAGAAAGGTGTAATTCTCCTTCATCAATTCTGTACAGAGTGAAAAAGTTGGTGAATATCCTATAGCTTCTTGTCATTTTACATGAAATGTGGTTTTTTTTTCTATTATAACTGTACAAATAGTATATTAATGACTGAGTATACATGAACATCTGCAGATCAATAACTGATCTCTATGGTGTTACTGTTTGCGTTACCTCTTTTTTCGTCTGGTCATTATGTATATATATTGACAGTTTGCACAATTAACTGTGTTTGTGCAATTTGTGTACAAACCGTTGTGTACTTGTACAGGAACATCCATGCGGAAGTGGACATTCATAATAGCTATTTCGTAATTTTGTTATATATTCAATTTGACAATCTGTGCTACTTGAAAAATGAAAACTTGGGTCAATATACCCACGTAGAAAATTAGAATAGGGGCCTACATTGAAAATGAAAGTTTCATTTGTTTATGTGGGTCATTCTCCAAAATGGGGACAATTTGAGAAATACAAATTAAATAAAATGAAGTTGAAAAATCATTAACTTTTTTTTTATATTTTCTAAATGCCATTCTGATCTGGAACATCAGAAAAATATGCGCAGAGATGGATAACAATATATTAATTAACGCATTGGGTTTAATTAGGAATGATGGTGAGGGAATGATGAAAGTA
>JAQIXP010001552.1:0-17976 GCA_034700285.1 Proteroiulus fuscus | reverse complement strand
CGTTCCTCTGAATTTCCTTATAAAATAAATAACATTATTATTAGACCTCGTGATATTACGTGTGAACTTTGTATACTGAATGAACCGGAAGATCTTTTCCATATTTTGACTATTTGTCCAAAATACAACAATTTACGTTTTTCTCCGATTTTTACAAGTTTATTCTATGCCTACTAACAAACATGAATTTAAGATGTTATTTCGAAATTTGAAATTAGCCAATATTTATAAGCTGTACAATATTATACAATTGTTTTTAAAATTTAGACAAGCCAATTCACCAGAATGTAATTAATTTATTTGCCAAAGTATTTATTTATTTAGACGATCCAAAACTATGTTTAATTTTCTAGTTGATCTTTGATCATGTATAATATATTTATTGTGTACCAATACTCCCAAATTTGGTTGGTGCATGCACCTGTACCTAAAATAAAATTCATTTATTCATTCATTCATTCACTAGAGGTGTTTCTTTTCTCGCCGTGATCCCTCATTCAAACTAGTCCTCTTGCAAACTAGTCAGGTTGCATTGTATGCATTTACCTTAGGCAAAGCAAGCCAGAAATAAATGTCAGTTTGTCATCTTGATTGCCATTTGTAGCACAAAAACTCACAAAAGTTTTACTTTAAGGTTGTTCCTCGTTGGTAACTGCAGGACTGCAGTTCACTGTAGTTTCAGGTGCTACCCAGCACATCCACCATGTTTAGTCTTGCTGAGTCACATCATGCTGTGTCTTGCACCTTTAAACTGTTACCAAAAAGTCATAATAAATATGGAAAACTTACCTTTTCCATTAAGGACACAGCCTTCCTTTCTTTAAATTAAAGTTTTTATTTGTAACAAATTGAGGTCCAGTGTCTCTTACTATAAAGCATCAAGGACGGAAAAGCCATCCTCAAATTTAGAGTTAATGCCTTACTTGGGCTCTGGCAAAACCTTATATTTACAACAAAATCAGGTAGTTGACCTAGTCAACAATCTCAATAGTATATTCAATGTTAATCAAGCTGAGGGAGCAAGCTTCCAATTGTAGGACAGTAACACATCATAGCAGCCTTAACCCAACTTGGGTGAACCAGGAGGCAACACAGACTGATGAGTAAGGTTCAGATCAATTCAATTAAGCCCAACAAAATGGTGCCATCACGACTGATAGAATATGGCTGGCCGGTCCACACCCCTTCTGAGTGATTTGATGTATTAGAACAATAGGAATTGACCATTATATGCATTTGCATATGAGTAGCTTGCCAAATTCTAACTGTATCTGGGCAGTTTTGGAAGGAAAACTAGTTTTAGAGGGCAATCTTAGAACTGCTATGTCAGTCTCCCAATTTTGACATGAAAAATGGCAAAGATGGTGAGGAACTCAATAAGAGATCCAGTAACTCAACTCGTTCTTCCTGAGTCAGGTTCAGACCAATGTTCCAGGGTAAGTTAGTGGACCCTCCTTGTGTCACTTGTTGCAGTTTTCATTCTATCTCGTATCCGTTTACAGTCTTCTAGCAATGTTATCACACAGTCCCCAGTAGACACAGCTTTGTCCATGGTTGTATGGTATCACAACCATGTCTTGGTCATTAGTATTTACCGTCACCAACTGTTCAGACTGTTTTTGGTTTGAGCCATATAATACCCTAAGCCAAGCACACTCCGTGCTTTTCCAATAGATATTTCATGGGTTTAAGGAGTACTATTGTGTGTGAGGGAGTAACTTTTTCGTTGGTGTTTCGCTTGGCTCGATGTGTGGGGGTCGCCTACTCAGATCTGGGAAATCAATTTAAAGCGACGCGGTTGTAGAAATTTAAACAAAACTATTTAATTCTACACTGTACTAGTGGTACAAAACGGTGTACCACACTTCTTAGTGAATCGGACGGAGTTTGGAGCATAGCTCCCGCTGGCCGGTGCCATGGTCAGAACTTGACTGCTTTCAGTTACCTGGATCGACCAGGTAACCTTCGTTTCCCCCATTATGGACGAGTTCATTTGACGAAATAAATGAACAATGGTGCAGGAATTTGTTGATGGCAGCTCATTTGCATAATCGCAGCAAATAAGATGCCTGGGGGAAAGGTCAAACCTCACCCCCCCACTTATCGGATGCTTCATCCCGAAGCGTTAAAACGGGTACGGGTCGGGAACGAAAGAAGTGCGGCGTACATTCTGAAACTAAATTCAAAAATTCAAACAAAACAAAATTTATGACAGGCACGTCGGAATGACTCCTGTCATTCTAAAACACACTCGACCTGGTCTGTGGCGGCATAGCTCGGCAACGGACTTTGTTGAAGAGCTCGGTTGAGCGATCCAGTTCTGATCGGTAACAAACTTCATTGATCGGCTCGGCATGGAACGGCAACGGACTTCGTTGTCGGTCCTCGATGATCACTCGGGTTGAGTACTGCAACGGGCTTCGTTGACAGACTTCGTTTATCATCGATTATGGTCAGTTTGGTAAATCTCGGGACAGCTGAGCTAGGTACGGCGACAGTCTTCGTTGACGGACAGTGCCCATGATCGATTCGGAACGTCTTCGGCTCCTCCCGGGTTTTGGGGTACGTCGCGGATGGTTGGAGCTGGAGGTAACATCAACAGACATCGCTGATGAGCGGTGCGGTTCCTCTGGAACGGTTGTTTCGATAGGTCCTCAGCTCCTCTTGGGTTTCGGAGTACATCGTGGCTGTTCGGCACGGTGTTTATCAGCAACAAACTTCGTTGACGGTGGCAGACCTTGAGGAGCGGTTCGTTTGAGTGGACTGCATCTGGCAGTCACGGTTGATTTGGGATTTCCATGGCTCCCGGAAAACGATGTACGTCTTGGACGGCTGGGCTTTCTCGATGTGGATCCTTGCGATCAACAGGTAACGTTTCTGAGGGATTCACGAGGCACACACTGATTTGGATGATATCTCCCTGTGGAGAATATTTTTCGCAGTCGTTGATTTAAACGTGGTAGCATTTCACATAGCACTGTATCGCGATTATCGTTCATTTGCAGTTGATGAGGATTGTTTTCATCACGCTCACACGCTTGCGCACTTTAGTCGACGAAGACCCAGCTGAGTTTCACTTGTAATGGTGATGGAGTTTGTGGCAATGGTGACTTTTACGATGACGAAGACATAATCGAAGTCGCAGACTTAGTTGCAATCGAATTCGTAGACGGAACTGCAGACTGAGTCGTAGACGAAATCGTACTTGGAGTCGTCAACGGAGTCGGTTTGGTTTGAGCGGCAATTTTTCCGCTGTTTTTGTTTTCTCCTCGGTACTGGCCAACAAGTTTTCGTCCTCTTTAAAGGTAGTTTCACGGCAGAGTTTGTTCTCTCCAATGGACGAAGTCGACGACACGGAAAGTTGCGATACGGTTGACAACAGAAGACGCTTTTCTGTAGTTTCTTCTGTTTCGGAGTCAGATTTTTGCATTTCCGGCTGTGTTAAACGCTCGACCAATTCATCCCAGAAATAAACGGCTGTTTCGCGTTGGTCGAACGTGCGCTTTCATGCCAAAATCATTGCCTAGGATCGGCACATGGATTCCTCGTTCAGGCTCGGACATCACATAGAACTCGTGCGGGATCGTTCTATCACGTAGTCGAACTTGGAGGTGGACGGTTCCTTTCATGTGAATAATTTCTCCATTGGTTGACATGATTTGTGCTTCTGCAGTCGTCTCGATCGGCACAAGCTAACGCTTTACGAGTGAGTCGGGAATTACTGAAACACTAGCGCCGGAGTCAAGTAAAGCCATTGTTGTTTTTCAATTGAGGCGTACACAAACGGATGGTAAGCCTACGCTGACTTTTGACGTATTCTTAACAAGACGGCCTTGTTTGGTGTTTCCGTTGACTAGGTTCAGTTCATCAACTCGGTGTTGTGCGGTAGATTCTTCAAGAAGAGATATGCGTTCGACATCAGATTCATCAGCATCGTTGGCATAAAAATTCCACGATCCGGTAACTTGTGTGTTGTCCTCTTCGCTTGTCAAGGATAACTTGCGAGTTTGTGCAGCTTCTTTGTTGCATTTACGTTCTTTTTCCTTCTCATGGTACTGCTTTGTTTGTTCCGTGAGTTGTCGTTGACAATTGCAGGCGAGGGGGCCAGTTTTACTGCAATTGTTACTTGTAGGTCCGTTGTCGGTCGAAACACTTGTCTCGGTTGTCGTTTCTGGTTGCGGGGTTGTAGGTGTGGCTTGGGGAGGCACGGTTGCTTCCTTCGGCTCTTTAGTAACGGCCGGTGATTTTTCCCACTTGACTTGCATAGTCACGGACGTTTCGGTAGCCTCCTTGGCTTCTCGGTCAATGTGGTTGTCGGCGTCCGTTTTACCATCGTACGTCAGTAACGTAGGCCAAATATCCGTTTGCGCAGAAGTCGGAGCAAGAGCAGGTGAAGCCGGCGGTGCTTTCATCTGTACTTGTTGCAAAATCTGAAGAAACTGCTGTGACTGCATCTGCAACGTCCCCTGCATCGTGAAAAGCAGGTCGTCCGCGGTCAGATTTGAATTCGCAAGCTGCGGAAGAGCAAACGGAATTGGTGGCAGCGTCAGCGGTAGAATCACGGACGGTGGATTCTGCATCGGTAGCGGATTCGGCATCAAAAGCGGACTCTGTGACGGCGGAGTTGCCATGACGGACAATGTCATTTGCTGCAATCCAGGCGAATCAAAGATATCCGCTTTTTTGGTAGTTTCGGAGTCGGATACGGAAACGTCACGGAACGCGGTTGATCTGGCTTCTCTTGTAATTCATTGCCCAAAGCACAACGTTTTGCTTCAACCTGAGTGAAACTCGAAATGAAAATCCTCAGCTGTACTGGACAAACAGTTCTAGTGGCGGATTGTACAACTTCACTGTCGGATGGTCGAAGACGGGATGGAGTTAAGTCGTGAACTCCTACGGTCGAGCTTTGGTGGCTTCGAAATTTGTATTGCGTTCTGGGATAGCCGGTAGACGTAACGGTCGTCTCGGGTGTCAGATCCAGTCTTCGGGTGGTTCCGGTTGCATTCAATATCGGTTCCCTTTCGATCAGGTCAATTCGGGAAATGCATTTCGCTTGAAGATCGAATTCTCCAGAAGCAATTCGAATTTCGGTAGTTTTGCCCCTGTAACTCACTTTTCTGCAATGCAGCGGCGGTCGAAATTGTTTCGGTCCAGATCCTTGGTCCTTGTTGAAAAATCGTTTCCACAGCTCAGCTTGCTTGGAATAATTCGGACGTTGTGTAAGAAACAGGTGTAGCACTGGGGTTGGGAAATCTTCCCTGATTCGATGGATGAGCCTTTCTCCTGGTAAATTAACACTATCACAACTTGATTTAAATACACTCCCCACTTTATTCTCTAGGCTTACTCCAGCCTTCACTCTCTTTATACAATTAATATTATCTCCAATAATACTTATTCACACTTTCAAAGGGGACTCCAGTCCCATACAACCTCTCTGGTTCACAATCCAAATCACAACTGTCCTTCTATCTCTTTTCACAGGGCAAGATGGCGCCCACCCGTCATAGGTGAAAAAATGTGGGAATCACCCCACTCTCTTTCCCTATGACGTGATTGGCTAATACTCACCCGCCAGATATGCCTTTGACCTTGTTTGTTTTGAAGCAGTTCTGGCGGGTTTTGGGCACCAATCTTACACCCCCCGCCGATCTTAAACTTGGTCCTCCAAGTTCGGCCTGGTACCAATGCCGCTCTCTTTGGTCCAGTGTCGAAACTGCGAAGTCTGAAGGAGCCGGGTCCACCCTGGGCTTTCAATCCTTCCTCGTGGCACTAGCATCTCTCCCTTCTGAAACATGGCAGGTCACAATGGTCCACTGTTGATGCTGCGAAGTCCTAAAAGGAGCCGGGTCCACCCTTAGCTTTCAATCCTTTCTGTCCTACATCTCTGGTCCAGAAGTGTCCGGGCCTCCGTGGTCGTTGAGTTTGGTTTCCTCCCTCCACTTTCAAAAATAAACTCCGAAAAACCTCAAAAAGTGTCGTACTCATCTAAGCACCTCCTCACGTAACTCCATACTCCATCTCCCTTTAAAACCTCATCATAGTTCAACTCCAAATTTTCGTTCTCAACCATTCTACATGTACTTCTTCAATAACGAATTTGTCGCTAAGCACTGTAAATTACGTTCTAGTCTCCAAAAATAACGAAATTGCTCCATTTTCGCCTTTTTCTCCAATTGAACACAAAATCAGTACAAAAATACCCCTTTACAGGCTAATGCTTCTGATTACTGTGCCATTGACCAGAATCGTATCTCCTTTCCATTCTCCAAGTTTGGAATTCACACTGGGGGTTCCAAAGCCCCACACACTAATTTCGTCTAGTGGCACTCCTTGTTTTCGAGTAGCAGGCCATGTCGTATCCCTCTCCCTGATTGGTTTTACCCAATCAGCTCCATGGGTCATCTGCATGTGTTGCTCGTACTCCTTGGCACTCCTTTCTTGGAACGCTTTGTGAAAGGGTTCTTTGCTCCACAATCTCTGCTGGTCTGAGAGATCGACTCCCTCACGAAACTCATATTTCTCCGGCTCCGGATCCGGCGATATCGGATGATTCTCCACCAGCTGAACGACCGGTACAACAGTATGACCGTCAGCTGTCCTCCATATTTTCATCCGAATCGGCAGATTTCGTGGTATATATTTCTTCAAACGAGAAACTTGTTGCATCATTTGTTTGGTACGGCCCTGCACATTCAGGTACTCACACGTGCAGTTCAGGCCGTCCGCACTCATTCCAATGATTTTAGCTGGACCCTTATACGGTGGTCTCAGCTTCGTTGCCAGACCTTTGAGCGGTGCCAAGTCCTCCACTAACATTAAATCATTGATGTTAAACTCCATGTCCTTGTGCGCACGATCATAAGCCTTTTTCTGCTGAGCCTGACTTGCCAACAATTTAGTCATAGCTCTCGTTCGGACTCCCTCCACAGGCGGATCTCCATTGATCAGCAGCGGCGATGGTAACACGCTCTCCAATGCAGTTGTAGCGTAAAACCCGTGCATCAAAATGAAAGGCGTATACCCAACTGAGGCTTGTACTCTGGTATTGTACGCCATGGTATGACTCTCCAACCAGTCGGGCTAATCGTTCTGCTTCTCCAGCGGCTCCATAAACGTTCGGACCATCACCATCAGTTTTGTTGGCACGCTCCGCCAACCCGTCACTCTGTTGATGGTAAGGTGTGGTCGTCCAATGGTTTATGTTGAACTGAGCACAAAACTCCTGTGCTACTCCTCCTGTGAAAGGCGTTCCTTGATCAGTAGTCAGGTTGCGAATCCAACCAAATCTCCAGACGATTTGATCAAGCAAAAACTTCTTGAATGCCAATCCAGTTGCTCTCCTCACCGCTTTTGTCGCCACAAATCTCGTTACATAGTCCACTGTGATTAGAATATATTTCACTCCATTCAAACCTTTTGGCAACGGTCCGATGAAATCTATCCCCCAGTGGCTGGCAGGCGGTCCCTCCGGTATTATCGACTGCATCAGCCTTGGTCGTTTTCCACTCAACGGCTTCATCAGCTGACAACTATCGCAGCTCCGGACATACATCTCGATGTCTTCAGTCATACCGGCCAGTAAAAAGTCCTCCCGATTAGGGCTAGCGTCTTGGCCATTACTAAATGACAATTCACCTCCGTGTCATGACCTACTTTCATGATCTGCTCATGCAAAGGCAAGGGTACCTCCAACACAAGCCTCTGGTGAAGATCATCGTCGCCCATGAGAGTGTAGAGCAGTCCGTTCACGACACTGTGATTACTCTCCACAACTCCTCTACAATCCTCACTCCGAAGCTCCTTCATGATCTTGGTTGTGTACTCGTCGACAGCTTGCTCGCTTTGAAACACGCTGTCCCACAAGTCGATCTCGTCCATGGCTACTGTTACGTAGACTTTCTCCTCCTCTCCGATTGCATTTTGCAGTGGGCATCTCAAGAGAGCATCGGCATCAACGTGCAAAACTGTTTTTGTGTATGACCGTGTACCGATGTTTGGTCATCTCCAGCATCCACCTCCCCAGCTTGCCCTTTGGATCCTTCATCTTCTGGAGCCAGCAAAGGAAGTGGTGAGTGGTTACGATGCTAAAATGCCAGCCGAGAAGATAATGCCTCTTCTTCTTGACAGCCCAGATTATTGCCAAAGCCTCCAATTCTGGGATGACGTAGTTCTCATAGTTATTTAAGCACCGCAAAGCATAAACAAGAACCTTCTTGTCTATCTTCTCTCCTTGATAGAACACTGCTCCTAGGCCCAAAGTAGATGCATCCGTGTGCAAAGAAATCATTTGCGTAAGATCGAATGTCGTCAATATCAACAACGACTTCAGCTCTTTGAACGCTAGCTCACATCTCGCGTCCCACTCAAAGACTACTCTCTCCAGTTAGTCTGTGTAGTGGCGAAGCAATTTTAGCCAAGTGTTTGATGAATCTCCGGTAGTAACTGGCGAGGCCAATAAAACTACGTAGCTGAGTCTTCGTGGTTGGCCGTGGAAACTCCTTGATGGCTTGAATCTTTTCAGGATCAACCTCGAATCCTGCTCCTGACACCATGTGCCCAAGGTACGCTACCTTGTCGTACCCGAAAAAGCATTTTCCAGGCTTGAGCTTTAAATCTGCACTCCTCAATAGCAGAAAGATGGTCCTCAGACGCTCCAACATGATAAGAAACAATTCGCCGTAAGAGATCATGTCGTCCAAGTAGATCAAGCAAGCCTCCCACTTGATATGAGCCAAAAGGATGTCTAAGGCTCGCTGCATTGTAGCTGGTGCATTGCATAACCCTAACGGTATTCCGACAAAATCGAACAGATCCCGGTGGCATGAAAATGCTGTTTTCTCCATGTCCTCCTCGGCCACACAAAGCTGCCAGTATCCACTCACCAAATCCAGTGTCGAGAAGTACTTCCCTTTGGACAGTCCAACGTGTCGTCTATCCTTGGCAGAGGATATTGGTCGACTTTGGTTTGCTCGTTCAACCTCCTGTAGTCTATGCAAATACACATGCCTCCATCCTTCTTTGTCACAATGACTACTGGGCTTGCGTACGGACTCTTGCTAGGTCGGACGATGCCGTGCTTGAGCATGGCATCTAACTCCTCGTTGATGATTTTTCTCGTGTGCTCAGCTGTTCTCCGAGCTGGTATGTGAACTGGCGGTATTCCCTGCATATCAATCCTGTGGACTGCAATATCGGAGTCTCCTAACTTCAACATGTTTACTGCAGAGACGTAACAAAACTCCCGTAAGAGCTCCAACAATGCGTTGCGTTCTTCGGATGTCAGGTTGGGGCCTATGTTCCAGGCTAAGTTGGCGGGTTCTAGAAGCCCTCCTTCCGTAACCTGTTGCACAGACTCCTTCCGTCCTTCCAACAGGTCTTCGTCTCCCAAGTAGGAACAATCAGTCCTCCAGTGATTCCGCAGTTGCAATTGTCATCTGGCATCACAACCAAACGTCCTTGTCCGTCTCATTAACCATAATAAGTTGTTCTGTCTCCACGCCCACCTCAAGTGGTACAACTCCTTTAGCTAGGCAAACTCCATGCTTCGCTAATAAATCGTGCATTGGCTCGACCGAAACCGTTGTAGGTTTCTCCACCGTCGGCTCAAATCTTGCTTTCACAGCCATCTGAATCCATGCTGGTATTCACATGGGTTCCTCGATGTGTACCATGAGGTGCACTACGAGTTTTACCTTTTCCCACAAGCCCTCAATCATGATCAAATCGTTTTCTGGCAGCTCCACGGGTGCATCAAAAGACAGATTTGCCATTTCTGCTACCGACTCCACCTCCGGCACCCCATCTCCACAACCGTCCCGGTTGTCCAAGTGAGGGACTTTGTCTAGTGCCGAGATCAAGGCAAACGTATCTAGGTAGAAGACCGACAGACTGACAAAGTCGATCAACAGGCCTGCCTTCGACGAAAAATCGTTCCCGAGCAGATGTCCCGAGCAACAGTTCTTGTCGTTCATCATGAGAAAACAGTGCTTAAACTTGTGCTCCTTCAGTTGTATGTCCAGTACAACCTCTCCAACAATCGATAAAGGCATCTGTTGCACTCCCATAACGCAATATCTTCTGCCTTTCTTCACGTCACAGACCATGCCTTTCATCAAACTTTCTCAAATTACTGACACTGAAGCTCCTGAATCGATGACAGCAAAATGTGGGTGAATGTGCTGGACAAGCACTCGGCAAACGCTCGTCAACCGTGGCTTTCACCTGGGCCTCCGTGGGTGGTTACCAAGAAAGATCTAAGCATACAACCTTTTTCTGACCATCATCCTTCAAAACCGGTGGGGCCACCGAATGTGTCAGCGTATGCTTGAACTGGTTCAGCATTTTGACGCTCCCATTGCCCTGTTACTCTGTGGCATCTTGCCAGAACCCTTCGGTTTAGGGCAATCGCGTGCAAAATGTCAAGGCTGCTGGCAGTTGTAACGCACAACTCCCAATCCAGACGTGCACTCCGACGAGTAACGGTTAGCCTTGCCACACTTATAACATCGCAGACCGGGTGGTCGAGATGTACTCCTCAATCAACTCTTCTTGGTCGTTGCCGGCGACTCACTCCCTCCGGAAGCTTAGTTTAGCTTCACTTTCTCCTTAGGCTTCTCCTTGGTACTTGCAGGCAAGCTGGTATCACAGTCCCGATCACGTTGCCGACTGCGATCCAGACTCCTTGTGGCTGCTTTCTAAGTGAGAATTGCCAGCTTTACCGATGCTGTTACCTTCAGCAACTTCTCCAGGGTCAGGCAGGTTCTCCCTGCTATCCTCGACGTAATCTCCAGTTGAAGTCCCTTCTTCACTTGAAGCAACAAGTCGCTAGGCGAAATGGTCATTCCGCCTCCCAAATAAACTAACTTTCTCCGTATTGTACGTGCGTACGAGTTTGTTCAAACGTTGAACTCGCTCTTCCGCGAACGTCTTCAATATCCACTTGCAGGCCATGACCCCCAAGATCCTTGTGGAATATGGTCATATCAAATATACTCCCCATGGTTGTTACCAAGACAGGCGAACCAAGCTATTCTTCAAATTTTAAGTCTGCACGCCTCTCGTACAAGCCTTGGCGTGTGTCGTAACGCGCTAATCTTCCAGAACAATATCACTTACTGGTTCAACCTCCCAATTGGGGATGTCTGATGTGGTCATGTAGCCCGGATCACTTTGTAGTGATGTCGATGTACCATTTGGACCAGCTACGTCTTTTTCCTTTTCCACAGGTAGCACACCTACAATTTCTGCTTCTGCCTTCTTTTAACATTTTGGCAGCATACACACATTCCGCTCCAACAATCACGATTGCCTCTCCACGAATCCACTCCCCCAAACACCAAAGGCTATAGATGCACCAACAAACTCAAGACCGGTATACGTTTTGGTGCATACTTCACACCTTCACCTTGTGAGGATACAGGTCAGTACGAGAAAATCTGGCACGGGTTCGTCACAACTCTTTGGTCTGTTGTTGGGTATTTCGATAGTTAATGACTCGTCTCTAGTAGGGTTTAGATCATTCAATGAAAGAAATACTGCCAAACACCCAAGTTCTTGCGGAGCCCAGTTTATTCAAATGACATGCTCTGGGGCAATGCTGAGCGTAGTGAGCCACCTATGCATAGCACACGGTCAAACACAACATTAAACAACGTAAAAATGGCCAATACAGTCTTGAATAATGCAAAACAAAGATATCTGCCCGGTCTCTATACCATACCAGGCTTATTTCTCTCACGCTTTTCTAGGTAAAGCTTTTACCAATTGTCGTGATTACAAACTAGGTCTTTAACAACTAAGCTTCCAAATCAGCATGATCCGAAATTAATCTTATACTTGGACAGGGGTTCCTGCAGCGCCTGGCTCCACGATTTAGGATGCATCCTCTTTGTAACTTGTCGTCCCTTTTTATAGTCCCGTAAACAATAGAAAAATCCAAACGGCAATATCCTTCTTTAGAACTAATTGCCCTCAGGCTTGTTGTCATCACTGAATGTGATACAAGCAACCACAAAGCCAACAAAAAGGAACTTAAGCTAATTGTAGCCTACAAAAATCTGACGTATTCAACCTTCCACCTCACATCATCAGAATCTCATCCTACTTCCATCAGAACTCCTGAAGAATGATGATGATCATGATCAAAACTTACAATACAAAATAGAAAATCATTGAGATTTTCTATTTTGTACCTTATTTTTCCCACAATTTTCACCTTTTTTATACAAATCTATAGAGTATTTTACATTATTCTTTAGAATTTGTATGGACCATCAGTGGTCTTATTGGCTGTTGGCAATAAAATTAATGATACTATATAATTTAAATTTAAAAAAGCTTAAATGCCTTGACTTCCAGCATATGGTGGAAAATTGAGATTTTCAACGTTTTCATACAAAACTAGAGTATTTTACATTGTTCGGCAGGATTTAAATGAAACACCAGTGGTTTTAGTGGTATTGGCAATAAACTTAAATGATACTATGTAAATTTAATTTAAAATAGCTTTTATGCCTTGACTTCCAGCATATGGAGGAAAATTGAGATTTTCTATTTTGGACCTCATTTTTGCTAAAATTTTCCAACATTTCATACAAAACTATAGAGTATTTTACATTATTCTATAGGATTGGTATGGAACATCAGTAGTTTTAGTTGATATTGGAAATAAAATTAAATGAGCTCAATTATTCCATCTTAAAATGTCCGGATTAGCGGGGTATAGCAGAGCTAAACAAGTAGCTAAATTAATTCGTCTTTTAACGGGTCCGAATTACAAGGGTAGAGCACAAAAGCAGGAAAATAAAAATTGTAAAAAACAATAATATCATTTAAAAATTGAGTAAAGTTAGATTATGTATCTAGCTTACTACTTAAATACATTAGCATAGTAACCGCTAACCATGGTAAGGTTACTAGCACTTGCCATCACGTGTTTATACTACCTTTTGGAGAAAAATGTAAAGCAATATTTTTGAGTATGCAAATTGAAATACACAATTTGCTTAAAAATATATTGGAGGATTCTTGCAAAAAGCCAACAACAAAACAAGCATTGCAACAAATAATTTTGCATGGATTTAACAGAAAGATAAACTTAACCATGCCAATTTTAGGCAATTTCGTGTAACAAAAAATTAAATGCATAAAACTAGCAATGCATCTTTAGTTGCAACTGGCATTTCATTTTTTTAAAATTGAAAAGCTCATTATACTCAAATACTAGAAACTTTTTTCCAAAAATAATAATATAATAATATAATATATAATATTAATAATATATAACAATAATAAGTCCCTGCTTTTTTATCCTGGGGAATGGGGATGGTGGTAAAGAATTTGAATATAGGCATTTTTAATAGCTCAATTCTTAAGTAGCTGTGAAGTTGTTTGGTCACATTTGCTACTTGTATCGTCATAACAATCAATTTCACGAGTGATTTGTAAAAAGGTGACCAACAGCATGTTATCATTCGCTACTCGTTACGTTTAGGGAAGACATCTATTTGTATATTCGCCACGTTTCACTTTCATAGCTTTAACAATCATTGGCTAAAGGAAATTGTTTTTTTCTTAATAAAAACAGTGCCATACCTAAGTGCAATGTCATATTAGGAACATAGCGGGAGGACCGGTTTTTTCAAATTTCCACGAACTCCTTTTGTGGCTGTGCGGTCGGCGTGGTTCTTGAGACTGCTACGAGAGATCCCTCGGATCCTAGAGGTGGATGTTTAAACCATGCGAAAGATCGGTGGTTCCAATGTGTATGTCTTTTATTAATAAGCATCAAAGTCTTTAGTAATAGTTGACTGCAGCGACAGACTTGCCCCATTGCCGGAACTCCTCGTTAACAGTCCTTCCTTCCACATCAGCTCGGCAGATTTGATGACCAATGCTGCCGGCACTGTTGGTGACAACATCACTGACCAAGTGTGATGCCGTCACAATGTCACCTACCAACAAAAACCCATCATACAAATTCAATGGCAAAAACAAAGCTATCAGCTTTAATCTGCAGCTTTCCCGCTCTCAGCTGCTTACATAAACGCACCCTAAATTCCTCTGGGGACCTAGTCAGTGGTTACCTATGCTGGGGGGGACACCCCCATTGACCAACTTGATATTCTGTATCATACTTAGGGAACCGGACTCCAATCTTCACAATGAGATATCCCAGGATGCAGCTGTTCAAATTGGCAAAAAAGTCAAAAAGAAAACACAAGCAACAGCCTAAGCTTTACAGGCCTGTCAATAAATAATTGAGCTAGGATCTTAAATTATTCACACAATGGGATATAACAACAACATCAATGATGCTTGATCAATGGTTACCCTTGCCACACTAAATAACAATCTCACCAACTTTTCATGTTAGGTGACACCACATTATTTGGCTGCAGGACGTCCCACAATCTGCCGTTGACGAGTATATTTGGTCCACAGTGCCATCACGTTGGGTTCTCTGCATACATCTTGAAGAAATTTGGCTTGGCTGTAAGGGCGTCACTTTCAACTGTTTGGAAGCTTGTAGGGTGTCGTCCTCTGCAAAATGGACAGATTCTTATGAGTTGCAAGTTAAAAAAACCTTATTCAAATTCATATAATCGTGGCAGGCAATACTTTTTGAAATGAAATCAAAGTTAATTTCTCTAAAAACTATGAAGGACAACTGGAATCAATCCATTTGGAAGAACAAGAAGACCTTGCTGCCCTGTAAAATTTCATGAAACATTATTTATTTCAAAATACTAATTGTGAAAATATTTCCATTTGTAAGCATATTAATATCTAATGCATTTACACGATCAGTAGCACTTTACACTAAATACTTATTAAACTAGTGATCCCGGGGCAAAGATTGTCGCTTAATACTGTCAAAAGTAAGTACAGTAGACCCTACAATAAATCTAGCAATATATAGCAACTAGTCTTGTAAGATGTGTAGCACCAGCAGTCACAAAGATTTTCCCTTGTCCTGTAGAGGTTCCCACTTTCCCACTTTCTCCTTCAATAACTCACTCACTTTCTGTAAGATGAATGTCTGTTTATTAAACATTATTTACAATCAATTCCACTAAGAAGTATACACAGTATAAATATCACTCTTGACCATCCACCCTCACCCATATCCAAGTCAAGACTGTCTTTTCCAAAGATGGTGCCCACTCTTCATGAGTGAAAGAATTCGGCCAGTCACCTGACACGAATTCCCCCAATCATGATGAGGCATTTCCACCCACTTACCCTGTGATGCTTCCATTGTTAATTACCCTGCGTACAGGGTGAGTTTAGGGCACCACCTTACACCCCACCGCCAAACTTCGGCTTGGTCTCCAAGCCAAAGCTTACGGGGTGGAACAACTAAAAATTTAAAATTTAAAAAAACACTTCGTTTAAAATTAAATTAAGAATAAAAAACCCAAACAAAAAGTTTGCCTCTAGCCCCCTCACGAATGCTTCTTCGGGGGCTGGATTCCTTCCTCGTACCACCGTCGATCCTCTGCCGTCAGTCGTCTTCCCATCGGCGTCGGGCCTCGGCGCGCTGCCGCTGAATGTTGATGGGGACTGTCGCCCAATCCCTACTGCCGTCATCTGGTTCCGGGGCCGTTGATGGTCATCGTTCCTGGTGTCTGTGTCGACGACGAGGGCAGTCGCGGGTCACGTGCCCCACAACTGCACACTCGTAGCAGGTGGACCCACGTACCTGGGGCAGGGTACACGATGCCGAGAGATGTCCAGAGCCACCACAATTGTAACATTAAATGGCTGCGTTTACAGCACTCGGCCGCGCATCCAGCCCCTTGTACAGGGCCAACCTGCGTTTGCCCTCCCGCCTGCAAACTGAACCGCTAGCACCCAGCACCGCCCGGTCTTGACGAAGGATAACGTCGCTTCGCCGCCGCCTGGATGCCAGAAAGAGGACTGGGCTGCAATGGCTCAGCATCCCAGTCATCCGCTTCATATGGGTCTACGATGATGATGTCCGGACCGTCCTCGATGACTGGGCCGCCGCCTACAGCCCTTTCCCCCAGATCATCGTCCTCCGGCTCTTCCTTGTCCGCATCAATCACATGTTCCCGGTTATGGAGGGCAGCCGCCACATCCATCACCATGCCGCCATCGTTGCCAGGCTCGTTTTGTGCCACCTAGGGATGGAGAACAGGGCCTGGATCATTGTTCTCCAGGCCCAAGAGGTCCCCCACCTCTGGCTCCGGGTCCACGGGCCCGGATAAGAGCCCGCTCCTCTCGATGCGGGCCAGCCTCAAAGGCCGGCTCTCGGCCTCCAAGAGGTATGCCGCCATCACTAGGTGGAAGTGGGCCAATTCCTCTCGAGTTGGCCCACCCACGGGAAAATCGCCTTCCCCCCTGACATCTAGGGAGTAGTCAAAATTGCAAAATTACTAAAACTCAGAACTATTTTCTTCCCTAGAATTAACCTACCTAAATTAACCACCTCTGGTTAACTAACAAACAGCACGCCTAACTGATTAATTCACCCTCACTAAAGCAAAACTCATCCGGCACCCATTGGCCCACCATGCCTCTTTAGGCCTCTTATCGTACATTCTCAGTGCCAAACATGTGACTAAGGGGTTTAAAAACCCCACTAAAAGTACGAGTCTTCATTATCTAATGCAGCTACTTAATTATTTAGTTCCACCTTCCTTTGAGAAGGCTGTAAAGGATTGGCACCCAAACCTCCCACATGATTGACAGATAATAATTGGTGATGTGGTCACATGGGAGGTCGGCAATTAGTATCGTCATCATCAGTGAGGAAATCAGGTGGTGGCCTGATTCTTTCATCGATGATGAAAGGAGGACGCCATCTTTGATTAGTTAGTCAGAGCTTGGGATTCAAAGGAGAGAGTTGGATTTGATTGAATGTACCAAGTGTATCTTGAAGAAGGAAATAAGGCTGAAGTAGGCCTGAATGTGAATAAAGGAAGCTTTATCTATTAAGGTGTGATTAGTGAATATCTAGAAAGTGAGATAACTCCAGCAACTCCAGGAAAGGACCCAAACAAGGGCAGGGAAACGCCCCTACATCTGAGCAACAATTCTACATGGTGGAGGTGCGGGGTAGCACCTGCTAACGTTTGGACCTTTTCTGGTGTGAGTATGGACTGAATTAAATCGAAATTTGGTGGAAATAATTTTGGTAAAATTTGCTGAGTCACGGGCGTCATCTTGTTGAGGTGTTGCTCCCCTGAAAGTGGAAAACGAGTCTTCCCTGCATTGCAGCGAGTACGGCAGAGAAGCTACGATTTCAATAGGAGGAAAATTTGGATGCAAATTGGATTTTCTGGTGGAATTTCTTGGCGTGGTTACGTGCGGCCATCTTGGAGTGCAGTTGCGCCCCTGAAAGTAGCAAACGAGTGCTTCCCTGCGTTACGGTGGTGCTTTGCAGTGAAGCGGGCGGTAAAATTCGAATTTTTACTTGGAATTTCGTGTTTTCTGAGTGAAATTGTTTGGTGGATAGAGGACGCCGCCATCTTGAAAGTTGATTAGATATCACCTGCTGGATTTCAACATTTGAAGCCCCAAATAGGAGAAAGGAGTGGTGTGAGTATAATTTGAAATTTGGAATTTTAAATTGAGTTTTTTGGAACAGACGCCATCTTGGTGTAAGAGTTATACACCTTTGGAGATGGAAACTGCAAGATTAGAGGAGCCAGACTTGTTGTTAGTGCCACCTGGCATGCACTGGGAGGAAGAGGCTGCAATTCGGAAAGTACGTAAATGGTGGTCGAATTTAGCTCGAGAGCTGAAAGTAGTCGATGCCTGGAAGACGTCACGGGCTCCACGGACTTGGAGGGATGGGTCGGCAGCTGATTCAAGCATGTCGGTGAAAGACAGCACGGAGGTTTATGGTATCCAGCTGACTGGGGGCGACCAGAGACAGCTAAGTCCTGCTAAACCGACAAACCAGCCCATCGTTTGGGAGTATGCCAAGGCGACTGAGGGATT
>JAQIXP010001551.1:0-17976 GCA_034700285.1 Proteroiulus fuscus | reverse complement strand
CATAACAAATCTAGTCATAACAAACCTAGAGCCATAACAAACCTAGAGTCATAACAAATCTAGAGTCATAACAAATCTAGTCATAACAAACCTAGAGTCATAACAAACCTAGAGCCATAACAAACCTAGAGTCATGACAAACCTAGAGTCATGACAAATCTAGAGTCATGACAAATCTAGAGTCATAACAAATCTAGTCATAACCAGGTGGTCATAACAAACCTAGAGTCATAACAAACCTAGAGCCATAACAAACCTAGAGCCATAACAAAGCTAGAGCCATAACAAACCTAGAGTCATGACAAACCTAGAGTCATGACAAATCTTAGAGTCATAACAAATCTAGAGTCATAACAAATCTAGAATCATGACAATTTACTGATCTCGATTCCTTTATATGGATTTCTAGGGATTTTCAACAATGTAACTTACTAACAAGGTTTCATTAAATTTCCCTGGACTTTCTTGGCAATGTTTGGATTTTCCCTGACTTCTTCCTATAGATGTAGATCAGTAAGTATCCAAAATTTGGACTGGAATTGGCAAAACTAGTTGGCATATTTCCAATTTGCTGGAACATGGCAGCCAGCTATAAGGGTATCCTTATTTAATCATCAAGCATTTTTACTTTCAATATTTTGTCAGCTACCTATCTCCTACATGTATTTTCTCTGTTAGTATTTCAGGACGAGACTCTTTTATTTGGCAAAGGACTCATTATTGCTTCAACGATAAATTTGACAAGGGGCCTAATTTTGGATTTTGGCTCCAAAAAATAAAAAAAAAATAAAAAACTAGAGCATGAGAATGAAAACGGGGTTTAATGGAATTAAATATCTTGTAGCTGCTCAGCTGCAAAACTTTAATAACGAAATTACAGGGCCATTATTTTGACAAAACTGAAATTTAAATTAGCTTGGAATTACCCCGGTATTCAGCATAGTCTATAACGTATAAATATGTATTCTGCAGACAATAAAAAATCGTTAGACAAATCACAAAGGGGGAAAAAATAAATTCAAATACTTTTGACACAATTACGACGATTATTTATAAGGAAACGATTGTCAGTTACATCAAGGATGCGTGAAGGACGTCGAAAATTCAAAAAAACCATCTTAAATTGCAAAATCAAAGAAAAATTTGAAAGGAGCAAAAAAAAAAAAAAAAAAATGGAATGGAAAATCCTGCACGAATTCTGACTAACATACAATAATAATTCCAATGGAAAACGTTTAGTAAATAATGACATCGATAAAATGACAAGATATTAAAAACTAACCAAAAATTAGACCGGCAAAAGAGAGAGGATGGAATTGGAACGGACAGAAGATTCCATTTTTAAAAACGGATATTTTTAATCAAGAGAGAGAGAGTGCGCATTCCATCTTGACCCCAAAAACGACATCTCGGTATTCCCAAAAAGAAACGCCAGAAAGAAAAAAGAAAAATTCCTTCTTACCTTAAAAGATGAAATGTGAATAATGTTGTACGATCATCCTCTCCAAATAAATCCTAATCTCTTTTCACACATACGAGCGAGTTTTAATCATAATTTAGATGACAACACAAAAGATGCATCCCGTACGGCGGATAACGTAGACGCAATGCCGACTTTCCCAACATTCAAGGCGCGGGACTGAAAGACAAAATGGCTGCGATCAAAAAGACGTTTAAAGATGCGCCGTTAAAAAAAATTCAAAAGAATTGGCGCCAAAAGTCACAACCACAGACGTATGGAATTAAACAAAAGCGCTGTTAAAAACTACAGCTATTGGCGGGAAAGTTTAAAACTCCCTTGCTGAGTTAGGATTTCATTGTCTTTCTATTTCCTGAAAGCATTCACCCGCATGAGTTAGTTAGGATTTTGCTTAAATTTTAATCCCGCCTGAAAGACACTCTTTCCCACAATGCATCGAAACACGACAAATTTGTATTCAGTTTTAAAGTTAAGATTTGTAGTAATTTCAGTATAAATTTCGGGCATTTTCATTGTTTTTATAAAGAAAAGCAACGATGGAAGTCGATGAAGTGACAACTAAAAGTGTTATGGCATCTTCAGGGACAGTTGGAAGCGTTTCTGTGTCCTTGCATCCATTAGTTATTATGAATATATCTGAACATTTTACTAGAATCAGAGCACAGGAGGGCAAACCCCAGCAAGGTAAGTCATGAATTTATGACCTATTATTTTTAATATAGGGTAAATGTGATTTGTCAAAATATTTATATATATATATATAAAGCCCTAAAGACACTTCTCGTCCATTTCAATAGTTTTGGGAGCTGTTATTGGCAAACAGAGAGGTAGAAACATTGAAATACTGAATTCATTTGAGTTGATGTTTGACTGCATCGAAGAGGATATCATCATTGACAAGGATTACTACCATACTAAAGAAGAACAGTGTAAGTGGACGTATCCTAGAGGACTGAACTATTAAACCGACAGATTTCCCCTCTGAATGAGATAGGTCTATACTTATGGATTGGGTCTCTATTGCATAGTTAAACAGGTTTTCAGCGACTTGGATTTTCTCGGATGGTACACAACTGGTGACCTGCCAAACGAGTCGGACATAAAAATTCACAAACAGATATGCGAAATTTACGAGAGTCCAGTCTTTCTGAAACTAAATCCTCAGGCGAGGCACTCGGACGTACGTAACCACCCGAATGGACTGGTCATTCGAAAGGGGGGGGGGCGGCAAAGTCATTCATCTTAAGTCTTTGGTCTCCTCCTTAGTTACCAGTCAGCATGTTCGAATCCGTGATAGATTTGATCAACGGCGAGGCAACGATGCTGTTCGTTGAGCTTTCTTACACGCTGGCCACCGAAGAAGCCGAGAGAATCGGTCTAGATCACGTGGCCCGCATGACCAGCAACGAAACTGGAGACAGCTCATTGGGTACGTGCAATATGTGAAACCTTGCTTTCATTGAGTCAAAATTGCTTTGGCGGATCACATTAAATATAGCTCATTTTCGTGTCCAGTTGCCGAGCACCTTCAAGCTCAACACAGCGCCATTAAGATGTTACACAGTAGAGTTAAACTAATATTGGAATATATCAAAGCGTCTCAAGCGGGTGACTGTTATTGACGTAATTTTGTATTCTTGACTGTACTATCGCTTGATCCTTTAAGATCTTTTTTTCCCTCCTTCCTCGTAGGAACCTTGCCTAAGAACCATGATATCCTACGGGAAGCCTACAGCCTCAGTCACCGATTGCCAGTATTAAATAATGCAAAATTTAAAGGGGATTTCTACAATGTGAGTGCACCCAAAAGTCTTGCCCCGTAAAATTTTAAAAGAGTAAAGCTTGGAGAATTGACCATTGTAAAATTGCCACTAATGTAAAATATTTTTGTTTCTTTATAGCAATGTAATGATGTAGGATTAATGACTTACTTGGGAACTATTACAAAAGGGTGCAACACGATTAATCAAGTGAGAACTCGACCTGATATTAATATATTATTATGACTATCACTTACATTTTAAATCTTTTCATCTTTCAGTTTGTCAACAAGTTTAACGTCTTGTACGATCGTCAAGGGATGGGACGTCGCATGCGAGGACTGTTTTTCTAAAAAGAACTACTTTTTAATCATTTCGTTATTCATAAATTAAAACTTTTTTCTGAATTACTTCAAAAATCCATTGTATTATATTATTTCTTCAAAAAATTGTTCAAACTTACAAAATATGGACAACGGTAAAAGTGTGCATCACAAAACTGCAATCTCGACAACTTATTTTTTGGCACGACTCTGTTCGCAAATTGAATTGCTGAAGATGGAAGGAAGAAAGGAAGGAAGGTATAAATTGGGAGGAACGCCGCGCAATGGCAGGCAACCAATTTGAAAACTTCCAAACAAGAATTAAGAAAACTCAATAAAAAGTTCAAAAGATAACATAACTGGATTTCCTGGTGGAATTCTTCTTAAAGATCAGTTTCCTTTGGCAAGAGACTGTCTAATAAATCCACCTCCGAAATATCCGAATCCGACTTTTCCGCCTTGGAAGAATAGTGACGAAGGATGGCACGTAGCACGTGGCTTACGGACCAATGACGATCGAGAAGGACGCGGCACACTATGTTCAGCTGTAAATAGAAATTGCGATGAATCTATTACAAAATGTGTTGATATCTCAGAAGCTAACGTGGGAAATGCTTACCTTGACCACACGTTGGTCGCCTCCCGTGTAATATATCATGAATGGCACGTTGGCCCTACTCGCTGCCATCCACTGAATTAAGGCCTTCAGCTGAGGATCTCCGCCTTTTCCTTCGCAGCCCCAGTTTCCCGTGGCCACCGGTTTGATGCCATCTATGCTGAGCGCAAGGTCCAGGAATTGATCGTTAGTCTGCTGGCTCTGGAAAATTCAAACAACTATTTTTAATAGTGTAACTATTTATAACTTAAATTATGAGGACGTAAGATCACGTTTGAAAAAGAAATTGCAAAGAGCTTATAAAATAGAAACAAAGTGCCAAAAATAAACGAAGCAGACGAATGAGCGCGTGAAAGAGCAAAAGTGACATCCAAATATCTGACAGTTCTTAACGTACTTTCATCAGCTTCGGCTAAGAGCTCAGAATGGGGTAGCCAAAAACAGTTTAAGCAATATAATAAAAGAATTTGATAACGTAAAAATAGTTTGGTGGCTGGTTATATCTCGACAATGGCCTAGAAGAAAAATAAGCGAAAAAAACCTAATATCAAGGAGAGGGATGGAACTAACCACTTAGCTGCCTTTCATTAGTGATTATAATATATTGCGAGACAAAATTGTTTGTTTCCCCAAATTGCTTTCAATTGAGCTTAAATAAACTTGAACGAAGAACAGCTACTCTGAAAAATATCATCATTACACAAAATTTTGCTTTCGATTTAAACTGTATCCCCAATAAGC
Organism: Proteroiulus fuscus; assembly: GCA_034700285.1. Taxonomy (NCBI): domain Eukaryota; kingdom Metazoa; phylum Arthropoda; class Diplopoda; order Julida; family Blaniulidae; genus Proteroiulus; species Proteroiulus fuscus. Next base: position 13,056 of record JAQIXP010001551.1, on the reverse strand, counting down.
CAGTGATTCAAGCAGTAACATAATGGAAGCTATAGACAGAAATGAGGGCAAAAGCTTAATTAAAATAAATTACAATAAAAATAAAAAAATGCACACAAGAAAATAAAAAAGTGTAGTCGTACATGCAGGATTGTTTATCAACTTAGAAATTAAAAAAAAAAAATTCCCGCTAAACACGTCCGACTTACTTCGTGTGTTGACCGAACATTTTGTGAACCAGACCGAACGTGTTTGAAATCGTCCAGATATACGTTTTTTGGCACTTTCGTTTCCGAATTTGTCATCATTTCAAAAACATTTGTATTTTTTTTAACGAGAAATCCCCTGCCCTCATCGATCGTAAAAAACGGCCGATCCGAATCTTTCGACGGAACTCGACTTCCTTCTCGTTCCAGCCGATCTAAATTGGAAGCCGCCTGCCATTTTCTCAGGCAAGGTTTACTTTGATCCATCATTTTCTTACTGTTCTTTAATTTAATAAAGTCTTTAGCCAACGTATGGAGGTTTTCGGATGACAAACTTTTAGCGATTCCACCGATGCGAAGAAGACCCTCCTTCCTGCACAATTTCGCACGAGCGTCCGTGGCCGATTTAGAACGACAGATAGAAAACGGTCGGGAGAGGTCGACTTCCTTAGTCTCGGACGGCGACACTCCCCCGACGATTCTCTCGCCGGCGTCGCCCGTGACGACTAAACTCGGAATACGGTCCGTCGCGCTTTCCCCACTGCTGCTCAGAGTCTCCGCCATTAAATCTAATTTAGAGAACAGTTTCGAAAAATGTCCACCAGAATCGTCTTCCGCCTTCACATTCCGTTTCAAAGGCACGTAAAAATCATAGACGCGGTTATAATTCCACCAGACGGACATCTGCGATGGCAACCTGGGAAGATTTCTATTACGGCACGACATGGGAAAGGGCAACGTAATGCACTCTTCTATTTCTGACAAATTTTGGTCAATTTCTACACATGTACCTACCAATTGTGGCATTAATTTGGAAGGCTTTTCTCCGCCGCCGCACTCGTCGTCGACCGAAGCAAAGTCCGAAGAGGGTCTAGAGAGCATTCCGTGCAAATCGTTGGCATTATGCGTTCTATGGAGGAAGCCTTGTTTGGCATACTCGATGTTCATTTTTTCTTCTTGCATCTTTTCAGTCAGACTCAACGAGCGAGGCAATCCGGTGGCGGTGCGTGGGAACGTGGTTAGGGAATCGCTGAGCGTCCGCTTCATGGATCTGCCTCCCAGGCGAGCTGAATAAGCCGGATTCTCTCTAACGGGTCCTTCCGTCATCTTCTCTTCAAAGTGCTCGTAAATGTCCTCCAGGTCGGAGCTGAAATCGGAGCTGAAACTGTAGCGCGAACTGTCCCTCCTCGATAAACTCCGACTGGGGTTGGTGCTACGATGCCTGAACTGCGCCAGCCATTCTCTCTCATGTTCTAGTCCATCCCCGAGAAATAAGTCCTCATCTTCATCCAAGATGAATCCGGTGGAAGCCGACCTTCGAAGCACAAAGTCTTCCGGATCGACCACGTCCGGCCCGGCAATGTGGATGTCCACGGCAAAGTTACCCTCATCGTCCGTATCCAAATCGGATCCTCCACTATCCCTCAACCTTCCCTTCAGTGTGTTTGCCAAAGCACGACGACCCCAAGGGCTTTCGAAATCCAACGGCAATTCGGGAATCTCGTATAGTTTTCTCCTGGCTCGAACTAAAACCCCGACTGTAATAAAAAAAATCGTCCGTAAAGTCCAACAACAAGTACATTAATTTACCTTGAACTTCGTGCGAAAAGCCTAACACAGCATTTAATTCAGAGGAATATCTAAGTTTAGAGAAGCTAGTTCATTCGTGTCTATTGACAACGGGATTCTCCGATTGTCACTACCTGCAACTCAAAATTTAAAAAAATGATAATGAAGATCTGAAACCGACCAATTGCCCTAGAAGTGACGACTTTATTTGTGTATTAAAGAATTTTATGAAGTAAATAAAAAAAAATCGCTTAGGGCCAAATGGGCATAAGGACTGCCAAGATGCGAAAAAACGTGTACGATTGAAAAACAAAATAAATAGAATCTCACTTGGAATTTTATCTTCAAGCTCCTCATCCATATCCTCCACGCAACTGGCAAATCCTTCTTCATCTTCATCATTGCCCGGTAGTTCATCTTCAGAGCTGCTGTCCGAGGAGGAAGACAAATGACTGCTACAGGAGATGAAACTAGCTTCCATGCTGGCTCCATCCAGAGCACCTTTTTTCGGCACTTGCAACAACCGTTCGTCCGCTATTTTCGGGTCGATCTTCGGGCATTTGACTTCCAACGGTCGATACCTAGCCATCGTCAACGGCCGCTGCACGGAACGCCCGATCGGATCCACGTAATCCTCTTCCAGCCGATCTTGGCAATCTCCGTATACGCTGTCTTCGGAGTCATTCCTTTCAAACGACTGTCTTAGGGTTGATATGGATTTTTTGGAAGGCGATCGTGAGATGAGGTCGGTTAAAGTTGGCGTGGCCGATCCACTTTCCGAAGGAAAATCGACGCTCCGGATGTTTCGAGGGCTATTGTTTCCCCCTTCGGTTTCTTCGCCGAGGTCCCAATTTTTTTCTGGCAATTCCGGCACCACGTGAAGCATATCACGTTTATCACAGCATCGTCTCGGATTACCGCCAATCGCTTTCCCAGATTTATCCACAGTGCACGACGCCGCCTCTGGAGGTACAACCTCCGCTAGAAGACAATCCATTGCGGGTCGTTCGAGCATTTTATTAACCAAGCTGCTAAGTCCTCCCTTTTTTCCCATAAGATTCTTCATCAATTTTATTGAAAGCGGATCGACGTCTCCAGCGTCAATCGACGGTTCCTTTATTGATTCGCTATCGCCTAGCACCCAATTCGATTTGGAAACCATCTCGTTGAGTGGCGATCTATTTTCGGGTGGCGTCGAACTGCAGCTTTTTCCTATGGGTGGCAGCCGAATATAGGGCTGCTGCTGACGAAATCCGATGAAGGCCTTGTTCACTTCTCTGACAATCTCGTTCTCTCGATACTGGAAATGTGAATTTTTACGAAAATCCGACGCATCGATGAAGCAAACGTGAGAATTAATAACGTCCTGTTGATCGTTCTGCATTAAGAAAGAAAAAAACCCAAAGTACATTTTACAGGAAAACAGTACAAAAGTTTCACAATTTGCCGGCACTTTAAGCCACGCAGGGGATTACGGCTATATACACACACCATAGTCACGGCTTTAGATTGAAGCATGGATTGCAACCCATGTGCAGTCAGGGCTTCGTTATTTTCCAACGTTTCCGTGAACAACAAGGCCACATACAGTTCGGGAAAGGCACAGAATATTATATCCTCCTAGAGAAAAATTGTACAAGAACGAATTTTAAATGCCAAGCCCTTGCGACCGAGTAAACGGAAAATAATTTCATTTTAGTATTAACCTGCTCTTCTCCGCCTTCTAACACGGTTCCACCGATACGATCGCTAGAAAAGCAAATCTAAATAATAAAAAAAATAAAATAGAAAAACACCAAAACCTGCACAAAATGGTATTTTGCAGTTCAAGACGTTGATTCTTGCCTGATAAGTTCCTAATTCGGCTTGTTCAATTTTCCCATTGTGTCGGATGATTACGGGACAAAGCGGTTTATCACACGAAAGCCAATCTTCGAGTACCAATAAACTCTTCTTAGACATTATCTAATGAAGCGTGATTTATTGAACAGGCTTATTATCAGTTGCAGCATCAGCACAAAAATATCCACGAATGATTATAAAATAATACTTACTTGTCTTACAATGACAATTTTTCCCTTTGGTTCATCTTCAGCAATCATTTGAAAATATTGAAAAATTGCTCGCAACTTCTTTTGCTGCAAGCAACTGAAATAAAACGTGTATACTACGTGTAAATCTTGCCACCTTAAAAATATTCAATGAGAAACACTTGGAATTTTAAAGGAGCATTCATGAAATTTGTTACAACATGGAACTCAATACACACGCAATCATTTAGCAATTTAGGAATACACTTTAATGAAATTTACCTTTTCAAGTGTACGAAACTCTTGGAAAAGTTGCAATCTTGCAACGTCGGATGAGTTTTCATCGTTCGTCTAGGAAATGTGGAGAAAAATGCATTGGCGACCAAAGAAGCCACGAATCGACGTTCCAGCTCGGTGCATTCCGCTGAAAATCCTTTCGATTAATAAAATATATTTGAAAAACGATCACCTTGTCTGTATTACGTACCTTGCTGTTGCAGACTGTAATGCAATCCATCGTACGGCTTATGTTGTTTCAGACGTAGCGCGTACGTTACCAAGGACGGAAGAATAATCTGGAAGAAATCCTGACGTTCCTCGTCGTTTAGAACAGAATCGAGGAACTTCTGCAACTGATGGAAGATTTGTGGATCGCTTTTGTCATTTTCGTCTGGGTCCAAACTGATACTGTATAAAACAATAATTGCAAATCATTTTTCTGCAATTAATGCAGTTGATTTGTATTTTAAAGGTGCTACATTTGGCTCGTTGGAATATTCAGGTGCAGTTTTAGAACTGAACTGAAATCTACACTTCAGAAATCTTACAAAACAAATGTAGCTAAATAATGTAAGCATTTCTTGTGTAGAGCATGCACATGTGAACATTTCAGTTAGTCCACATTTTTTTTCTATAGTTTGGCATTTTTGTTTAATGCTTTTTTTTGGAATTTTTATCATCACGTTTTTTAACATCTCTAGTAAACTGCAAAAAATCTGTGGAAAAACTAGAAAAAAAATGCACATATTCTATGCATAAAACTGTGAAAAATATATGTACAGTATATAGCTATATATTTGAAAAACTTTCAAAAGCGAACATCTCGGCTACACTTTTACTACAGATTAAACTGTAGAAACGTTTCAAAACCGCAGTTTTCCTTTTTTGCTGTGAATGACACCACTGACCACTCTTGACCAAATGCAATAGCGTGATGCGACCAATCCAATCTGAAATGGTAATTTCTCCCCACTAGCACGAAGATTTCCTCATTATCAGTAACAACGTATTTCAACTCACCAACAAATGCTGTGCAACTTTTGCATTCCGTCCAAAAGTTGGCTCGAATTCTGAGCATTTTTTATTTGGTTTAAGTGGCGTTGAACCGCAGGCCAAGAAGGTAAATCACAAGGCAACAAAACAAGGGCCATCAAATAAAAGCTCTATAAAGACATTAAAAAAATATTCCAACTTAGTTAAAAAAAAAACATCGGGCAAAAACCAGTACAATAAGCAAGAACGTGTTTAGCGGTTTCTCAGTTGGAATGAGTGCGGCTGGGTTATAATAACCTCAATAACAAAACGTCTAAACATGCACTCAGACTTGAGAGACAAAAAAAAACCACAAAAAAGCTAATTTTAGATAGCATTGTTCACAATATCGGAATCTGTTTGCCGAGGAAACAAAAAACGCGTTCTCGTATTTATTATTTAGTTATAAGAATTCAATACTTTAGACTATTTTTAGCCATCGGAATTCCTCACTTGACACAAATTCTAATTTAGTGCAGGTATGTTACAAACTTCACAAACCATGAGGATCGAGGGCACAACTAAGAAACAAGATGTTTGCAAATCGGCTCCCTAAAAAATAATATATACTGGACAATATGGGCATATTGGTCAAAATACCAACATGGCAATAATATTACCATTATCATTTTAGTATATTACTGTAATAAAAATATTTGTGCAGGATATTTGTGAATTGGAGTGGTTACCAATAAGCCAAAATAATAACCAAAATATTTCAATATAAAAAAGTCAATACTCAATAGCTACCAATTTGAATCAATGTACAAAATGTATACTGGTTTTTGCATAAAGGTATAGTTCAATGACTAGGAATAACCATTTTGGTATATAAATCTTTAAAGCTGCACTGTCCTGAAGAAATTTCGTTCTAAAAATGGCGCTCAGTGCACGTGCATATGCAAGCAAACTAAAGGTAATTGGCACGTGTTGGAGCCCCAATTTAGAACGAAATAAAAAATAAATAAAATAAATAAAAAAATTTCATCCTAATAGGTTGGCAAACCATGAATACAATAATGGGCGAAAAGCATGCATGGATTGCCCATTTCAAGGAGCAATGGGCAAGATGAATAAACCACAAGACGAAATCAAAAATATATAAAAACCGCTCAAATTTAAAGTAGAAGGAAATTAAAAGCGCAATTCTCCTCACAAAAATCTCGTTCCAAAATGCGGCTCGATGCACGCCCATATTCTAGCAAATGAAATACACTTTTGGCTAAACTGCTGTGAGGAAAATAATGCAACTTAAAAGCTGCACTGCCCTGAAGAAATTTCGTTCTAAAAATGGGGCTCGGTGCACGTGCATATGCCAGCAAACTAAATGTAATTGGCACGTGCTTGGAGCCCCATTTTGGAACAAAATTTGTTGAGGAAACTAGTGCAACTTAAAAATGACACAACTCACTTCGGGAAAAAAAAAAAAAAATCCCATTTAAAAATTATCCAGGCAATTCATCCTAATTCAACCCACGGCGTTCTTACATTGGTATCTGACCCCATTTGTAAAATGATAATACACGTAGTTGTCATTTTGCAATTGAATCAAATTAAAACATCCGACAAGCACATCCTCGTTCAAAGTTCTGCTTTAAAAATATGGAATAATTAAGCTTAATTCAATCTATAGTCGCCAGAGGTCCTTTGTACTTGGATAAAAACCGAGATCAATTTCATGGCCACATTCATATTCAACAGAAAAACGCTCATTAAGATTGAGAAAACAAGAAACAAAATCGGAGAAAAAGATTAAACGCAAGGCCGATTCCATCAACCCAATATCACCAAGAACAGGACAGATATCGAACGACATTCGAGGTAAGCATTGATTTTTATCATATAGCCTGCAAAGATATATTCATCCCCGCAGAAACTAGCCGTATAACATTTATGAATTCCTATTATCCAAGAATTCAATCAAATAAATGCTTTTAAAAATAAAATAGGGTCTTAAGATGCCTTATAATGCGTAGGCCTATTCTCATCATGAAATTTTTGTTACAAAAAGTGACTCCCCAGGAGAAAAATTAATGCATTAGATTCGAATAAATTACACTATTTCTATACTAAAAGTGTACTTATAATGCAATAAAAGTGCATTACAAATGCATTCAAATAATGCAATTTTAATGTACTTTAAAGTGCAATTTTAATGCAATATCAGCATAATTTTAGTCAAATTAAAGTGTAATAACAGTGCAATAAAAGTGCATTTGAAGTGCAATTGTAATAGTATTATTTTTCAGTTTAATTGCAAAAAAGACACAATGACAAATTCAATTGCCATTAAGTATATATATATCGACTCCATTTTGAGGTACTCCAATCGTTACACAGATTAAATGACTCCAATTTTAGGGACTGATAACGGCCCAGCACATGTTATTTAAAAAAAAAAGTGCAATACAATTAAAAATATGTATATTAAATGTATTTTTATAAATGCTTGTCAACAATCTGCTAATGGCATTCTACTGAAATTGTTAATATTAATTAATTAATGACTTGATTAGTCATTAATTAATTAATATAAACAATGACAGAAATGGATTTATCAATCTTGACAAATGCTGGAATTATAGCTCCTGTATTTGTCTTAAAAAGGATTTCATTTCATTTAAGGGTATAATAGGGTCCAAGCTTAAGTTATATGTAGAAATAGGAGGACTCAGGTTAGGTTGGGATTGTTTACAAAATGTGAGGTTCATTAGGTTAGGGGCGTGGATAATGGCATATTTTCATATTAGAATTTAATTTGTATTACTAATACACTTTTAATATGCAATTAATGCACTTCAATTTTAAAAATAGTACATAGTAATAAATGCACTATTTTGTGTTTCATTTAATTTTGAAATTCCTGCATTTTAAATGCATTAAAAATGCATTTTTTTTTTGCATTTCGCTGCACGCGCCAATAACATATGCTTTGCTGGAATATGCACGTGCATCGAGCCCAACTTTGGAACAAAAAGTGAGAAAATTCAGAATATGTGGGATCGTTCACAAATTACGTAACACGTACATGGGAGGGGGAACTATTATTATCTCCGGAATTCCTGCGAATTCTGAGAGGAATTACACATGAATTGTTAATTTAAACTATCATTTATTTGCAGCTACACACATTCTGGCAAGGCTAAAATAAGTTTCTAGAGAGCAATATTATACCGTGTAATTAAAATAAAAATAAAAAATTACAATTGGGGGGGGGGGGGAAAATGAGTCGTAGCAGATAATAACGACCAATCACCGTGCAATAATTTGTAAAAGAAAACAAATTAACATTCGAGGGTTTTTCCCCCTCTTACCTTTACTAACGAAGACTTCCGTGTTCACAATGTTAATGCAATTCTTCGATGGCTAAACAAATGGAAAAGAAGTAGATTATAATTAAAGATAATAACTAATTATTATTTAGACTAAAATGCGAAGGAAAAAAACTAAGTAGTATTCTTGCTGCTTTTCATCCATTAAAACGCTGCTTTTTCATTTTGATGGCATTTGTTCAAACAACCTTTAAGAGTTTATATTTGGACCAGAAAGAATCCTTCAAAAGTTATATTTAGAAAAGTACGACAAGCCCACAAAAACACTAACGGTGGAACCTTTACTGTTGATTCGAGACTAATTCAAAATAAAAATACAGGACGCCATCGCTACTTCAATGCCTCTCTTTTTTACCATATATTTCATTCGAGTTTGGCATTGCTTTTATCAACTACTGTGTTAGGTATTTATGTAAGTATTGAAATAAATAATTAATCAACCGTTATTAGGGACTTAGCGTGAAATCGAGAAAACTGATTAAAAATTACAAAGTATAGTTAAATAAAGTTTAAAAAATGGATCAAATTAACTTTTAATTACGTTTTTTATAAGCCCTACTCATTCAAGTTTCATCATTCGATGAATTCAATTAGACCTTTCTTAAAGGGATTCACAAGGGAAAGTCCCACCTCGACCTTGTAGCAAATAGTATTTAAGTTGTTCACACTTATTAGATATGAATGGTTGTGACAATGATAATAGTTGCAGCAGTTTCCATAGTGAAGAAATCATGACGTTTGCCAAATACACGTCAGGCACCATTTTACCATAATTTCAGCAGACGCTGAAAGTGGGCGGCGCCCTCTAGGACAAGCGTGTCTACATGTTTCATGAGAGCCGATGCCTTTTATCCAGTAGAGGGTGCTGCACACTGTCAGTAAAATGGCGTCCATTTGGGCTTTGCATTTTTAACCAAATCCACGCATTCAACACATTTTATTTATTGCTTGTTGGGCTCAACATTTAATCAAATTGCAACTTCCATGCCTATCCTAATTTTTCATAATTTTTTTTCCTACAACCAACTTCATTTAAAGTGGGACTTTCCCTTTAAAAGATATACACCATTCTTCTATGTAATAAAGCCCTAACGTAATTTTTACAGTAATATTAATGTCAAAAATTTCGGGTTGGCGTGAGCTATGGTCCTCCTGTTTCCCCCCTCCCCCATGGCCTCTTACTGCGAAATAATAATGCATATCTTTCAAACATTTACAGTATTTTTTTACCAGATTTTTGTTAAATTAAACTTGTTCTTGTAATTTTGAACTGGTATTATAATATAACTGATTTTTTTTTATATTATCTTTATCTTTTTTATAAGATTTGCCAAAATAAAACATGAATCAGATTGAAATTCGAAAAGGAATTCGCGAGGACTGCTCGGCCATTTATCAAATGTTTAAGGTTTGACATTTTAGGAAAATTAATCGGGCGTATTACTTTGATAATAAATAATTTTAAAGCCGCCATTTTAAAATAGGAACTACTAGAATTGGAGAAAATCAGCCCGGACAGAATTATCGACGAAAAAAGTAACTCTCCCAAAACGATGTTTTTGATAAAATAATCGCTATAATTAAGTTCGAGGCACTGATTTTGGCTTCTCCCCTTGGATTAGGTTTGCTCCGTGATGGTTTTGATGGACCGAAACCAATATTTGAGACACTCGTTGCAGAAATCAGGGACGAGAAAGGTTAAAAAAAAAACTTATGAGAAAAATAAACTGTTTACCTCAAGCAGACGAATAACTTTATATTCCTTCACGTAGGTGGCTTTGATTTGGTTGGATTTACTTTGTATTTCTACCATTATTCCGTGTTTTCTGGAAGGAGCGTGTTCTTGGAGGCGCTCTACGTCAAGCCGGAACACCAGAAGAAAGGTCTGGGAAAACAAATGTGGAAAAAAATGATCCAGGTAAATTTATTAAAGGTCAATTCTAGGATGGACACTATGCTAGATAAACACTCAACTATTAAAATTTCAGGTCGGTCTGGAAAGCGATTGTGCTCGATGCATTTTTCACGCTTTCGGATGGAATTCGAAAGCCGTACAATTTTACAAGAAATGCGGCGCCGTGGATTTCACCGCGGATAAAGATGAACACGTCTTCCACATGACCAAGGAAAACATGTCTAGGTTCTGCTCGACGTGAAAAGACCTTTTGGGGACTTTTGCGCTAAAACAATTTTAAACTAAAATGCACCCCAGATGAAATACGCCATCAATTTCATCTATTAAAATAAGTGGTTTATAACGCCTTCCGAGCAATCCTTAATTAGACCAAGGAATTCATTATACCCTTTTCAAAAAGGCATAACTGTCTGGTAATATTTTTACGGGCCAAAAATGGTCCACAAATGCCGAATACAGGCACCATTTAGGGTTAACATTTCGCAACAACTTGATTTTATCGATGCTGGAGCGCGTCGGAGTAATTTAGAGCAAACTCCGATTGCCCTTTACTGCTATTTAATTTTACTGTTATTTTCTATGGACATTAAAGGGAAAGTCCCGCTATGAAAGAAGTGGGTTGTAGGAGGAAGAGCATGATAAATTAGGAAAGGCAAATGCATAACCGTAGTCCGACATCAAGTCTGACATTAAAACTAAACCAGAAATAAAAAACCCTACACATAGAATTAATTAAATAATTATACCAATTTTGTTATATATACTTGTCATTGCCTATTTTTTAAACAAATAAATAAACATGTATTTGTATTACAAATTCTGACTGTACATTAATTGTTAATGGTAACTGGTAAGTATGTAATGTTTAGAATGTCTGCCGCCACCAAATTTAAGTTTCTTTTTTCATACTCACACTGAATTTTGGTAGTAACTACGGCACTGGCGTAACTAGGATATACCTAAGGGGGATGGGGAATTCAGACCTCCAGCAGGGGTAGATTCCTATATAACTTTGGATCCTATGGGGGGGGGGGGGAATTATGCTTATGTACTACAGTGAACTGCACTACAGATATTATAGTAATTCTTTTCTGCAATATAATAAAACTGAAATAAAACGCAGCTACAGTGTATAGCAGTAAAACAGCATTTCAAAAAATACAAATTGTCAAATTTAATTTTGGAATACAATTTTCCTGTACTTTGTATCTTTAAACTTCCGAGATTCAACAGTCATACTGCAGCTTTATTACAGTTTCACAGCAGAATGGAATTGCATTTAGCAGCGAATTTAGGGTACTACGTCCCACGTCAAACTAGCAAATGGAGATTATGGGAATACTTTGAAAAATTTAAAGAAAAAAAATCCTAGCGAACTACTTTCCATAATTTTGTCGTAAACTGCATTAATCTTAACTGCAATTAAGGTCAAGCATCAAACAAAAATCAATAATGGCAGACGATCGAGCCTCGACAACATATTTCCAGACATTCAATTCGTTCGCTACTCGCGTGTTTCTATGGCGATATTAAATTTCTGCACCGATACGTCACAAATACCATTTCTGTCTGAACGGCAAATTAAAAGGGAAATTCAATTCAAATCGTCTCAATTCACTTTCCGAAGCAACGCGTTTGAATTAAAACGGCTCGCTGGCAAATGGCCAAACAAGTGTTCGAGCGATAGAACCACTTACAAAAATAATTGAATTCAATTTTAAGTAGTTTTGGTACACCAATATTACTATTAGCGAACTGTGATCGAATTATTTACTAAGCTTGAAAATCTGGAATTATGGAAATTTTGATCCGTGAAGGTAAAGAAGAGGATTGTGAATCCATAGGTAAACTCATTGAGGTAACTACTACAAGGTCTTTGAAGGTCATCAGTAAATTACTAGTCAAAATTGGGGGGAGGGGGGGAGGGAACTTACTATAACTTGTTCTGCAACGTCATTTTCTTAAATTAATAATAATTTTTATATGGCATTTTGAATGTCATAAATTGAATGATATATTTAATAATTAAATAATTGGGTGCAATTCTACATTTTCAGAAATTGGCTCGGTCGGAGAAGCACGGCGAATGGATTGACGATGCTGAACGTAAACATTTCTATTTGAGAAAAATATTTATTTAGACATAAATTGCAGCGGCAAATTATGTCCAAATAACCCTTACATAAACTAACCTAGACTATAAATTAAATCTGATTAATTTCAATTCTAGACTAGATTAGTTTCAAATCACTCAGATATTATGATTTCGAAAATATCAGCTTAATAAATCGCAATTCCATCAAGTTTGCATTTTGGTCATAAAATCATCGCTCCAAAATCGCAATTTTGTCCATATCGTGATTTCTAAAGTAAAATTCCATGAAAATTTCCATTTGGGGTTCAAAAACTAGTTATTAAATAACTAATCTGAAATTATTTGCAAAACTTTGGGAAATAATCTTTTCTAACTATATTATCCGTTGGTAACAAGTTTTATATGGTTATCATCCCCTTAAGGGGGCTGTCCACACTTTTAACAGCGTGAGCCTATGGGGATTTCAATGTTAAATTCATTTTCTTCAAACTGTTCTAACTCAAGAATGGGTAAAAGTTCAACGATGGGGTTTGATTTTTTTATAAAGATTATTAATTTTACTAAAAACTGATGCATGATTATGACGTCACGTGCATTCTGAATGTAGTTATCGATTTTC
>JAQIXP010001550.1:0-17982 GCA_034700285.1 Proteroiulus fuscus | reverse complement strand
CACCCTTAATAAAATGGCCCCCCCCCCCAAAAGAAATTCCTGGATCCGCCACTGGGATAGTGTAGCATATATAGGTAGCTTCCTAGAAGGGTTATTGACATTGAAAATCTACAAAAATGCCAGCGCAACATTTGCTTCACAGCAGGTCATTTTCATGTTGACCACGCAATTAAATGCATCTATTCACGTCCATAATTAACAATTTCCATTATTAATTATACGCGAGTCTTAAAATTCAAAAATGGCATTTCGGCAAGCTGCTTTGGTCACATACTTTTAATTGTCCTTCCTCTATTAAAAAATGTAATTAAATCCCACTTGAGAGAAAAATCTATTACTCTATCTATGTTATTTTGCTGCCTTATTACCGGGCTGGTTTTATACTAATCATCCCATTTTGGTACAAATTTTGCATTAAAACACCCTCGCCTGTCAAGCTGCTTAACAAACCCTGAAGATATGTTAACAAATTAACTGTTGTAGAAAAATACTTCAGAAATTAGCATAAACCAGTCATTCTTCTCCCATTACCATTGATTCCATACATATAGGCCTATTGGGCAGGGGTTCCATTTTCCCTTCGATGCCTTTTTTACTTTTTTAAACCCCGTGACAATATAGGCCTATATATAATAGGAATCTCTATAGACTATGTCCCACTGAAAATGTATAAATAATACGACTTTGCTGCCCCCTCCAATGCGATAAACATCACGTTGGTCCAATTCATTCAAAACTATGGCGAAATGTCAATCAAAATAGGACTAGTTTCGAGAACGCCCCAATTCCATTGGAGTACGCCTAAAATGAATTAATGACTGATTCATCGTGCAATCGATCACACGACGACTACATTGCCTTTTATAGTACTCGATGTTTGCCAAATTTCTAAATTAATTTAGAAAAATGTTGACAAATTCAAAAAGGTCCACCGGGCAAAGGGACAGTTCCACCTTACCTTAAGCATTTTTTGCAAGAAAGAGGGAGAAACAAACAACCCAGATAACCCAAGGTTAGAATCTTAAAACTTGGTCCCAGAGCATATAGATATTGAAATTTGATTTATAATTACCATTCCATAGTCATTAATTTTGAAACATGCCAAAATGTGGACAAAAATCTTGATGGTCAATATAGTAGCCACTGTCCCTTTAAGTTACATTTTTCTCCCTTAAAAAAATGTGCAATATTTACCGGGTGTATCAAAAGCTTTTCATTAAGTCCAAGTATATAATTATATAACTGTATCAATGCATACAATAAACTATATGCACAAGTACCACTAAACAGTCAAAACTGTGGGTATTTGCTAATTAAAAAAACATTTAAATCAAAAACTATAGGCTTATATACCACAATTGACATTTTTAAGTAACAATGGAATTATTGTGATGGTCAATGGTCATAGCTGTCCAGGAAGCTTCTGTGCAGCAATCGATGTTTAATCTTCATATTTAAATTACTAGTTTTGTGTTTTAGAAAATAGATGCATTCATCAATAATAGTAATGGACAATTACATGCAGGATTTCCTGAATCAGCAATTTTAGTGCATAAAAATCCATATGATTTGGTAGGTATATACATAAAAGGTCATCGTATAGGAATGGGAACATTCCCTAATAAGCTTATGAACGAGGCGTGTGATTGACCATTGCCCTTAAAACCCATACTTATACCTCCAAAGGCCTCAAGCCTCAAGGTATCCTATAAATGGAGCCTTAACCCCATAAGAAATTCCAAGGCAGAATTTTCCACACAACACTTGCTAGCTAGGCCTATTATTCATTTTTTTGAAACAGACTGAGCACGATAATAAGTGCACTCGTACAATACTCATGTAATTAAAATTTCCAATCAAGCAAATATTAATTAAAGATAGACTTGTTTACACAAAAATCTTGTTCCAAAAGGTGTCTTCCGGGATAACAGATGATCTTATTAGCTATCTAAGTGCGGTCGTCACGTGACATCTTACCAATAAACTTACACCGAGGTCACGTGACATGTTCAGTGACGTTTTAGATGACCGGTCAGGTAGCTCCTAGTTGAATACGGTAATATTAAAAAAATGTATTTTCTCAACCTCAATACGACCTTTCACGAATAAAACCACCTTTCTTTTAGTAAGAAAACAATTTGTTTGGTTAATTTTGAATTTACCATTTTTTTATCTTTTTTCACCACATAGCCAATTTTTTTTTTCAAATAAAAAAATGATTTATTTATTTATTCAAATGTTTTCACAGCTTGCTCTCTCTCTCTCTCTCATACTATAATATACCTCACTGTTAACAAGAAGCGAAGTGAAAAAAAAAATCACGCATTTGGAGAACATCGAACTCGCTCGAATCATTTTATCATTTTCCGCATTAAACTAGGCCTATAAGTTTAAATTACAGGATTCATCACGAACAGGGGTGCAGCAAAGGGAGGGGGGAGTTTGGGGGTTCAAACCCCCCATGACCAACGTTTTGCCTATGATAACCCTTCTTTTAAAAAAAAATTCGCCAAAATTTTGGGAGTTCCACCCCCCCCCTCCCCTCCCATTTGTAAATCCGGGCTTCACCCCTGAGCACGTGCCAGAAACTGTATTGAGTGCAACCCGTTAGCCATCAGCCGCTACAACGGCTACATCCATATCAACAGTTTCACAAAATCGAAATGGTTATAAATAATTCTAGACCTCTATAGGCAAAGTCTAATCTCACGTTATTTTCAATCGTAAGACCAAAATAAGTTGATATGAAAATGTGAAATTTAAATATGAAACCAGACTGAACAAAAAATTTTATTTTATATGCATTTTTGTATGAGGGCGCCATTTTTCCATAATTTTAGCAGACACTGAATGTGGGTGGCGCCCTCTAGGACATGCGTGCCTACGTGTCTCATGAGAACTGATGCCTTTTATTCAGTAGGAGGGCGCTACATACTGTCAGTAAAATGGCGCCTGTTTGGGCTTTGCATTTTCAACCAAATCTACGTACTCGGGACATTTTATTTAATGATCGGTGGGTTCAAATAAAATTACAATTTCTCTACTAATTTTTCATGCTTTTCTATCAACCACCTTATTTCAAAGTGGGACTATCCCTTTAAGCAATATGGCGCTACCATTTTATTTCAGCAAATTGAAGATTACTGACTTTGGGAAAGTTAATTCACAATAATTATTTTATCTATACTAATGCTTTTCATTCTAAAATAACTTGTCAAAGGTGTGAGATTTTTCAAAGATACCTGACTATGGCAGGTCAGTGACAATTTAGCAATCTTACAAAAATATAGCAAATACAGGACATCTGTGACCCCAGAAAAGTCACATTGACGTTTCACAAATGCCAACACGATTTTGCTGTATTTCATAAAAATCCACATTTCTTCAATTTCCTGATCTATTTCGTAATACCAATTTTTTCTTAACCCTTTTTTTCGGTACTAAACTCAATGCAAGATTACGAGAACAGGATATGGTAACAACGCGTTGTTACTGACGTCACGTGCCGGTTCCCACCCTTGACCACGAAGCCATACGTCCATCGTATTCAGGCACACACGTGCTGCTGCTTGAAAGATGGGACACAAAGGATTTTTTGTTGAATTATAATAAAAAGCAAAGATTTTAAAATGCATAAAACACAACAAGTATTCAAAACAGCAGTTGGTTGCATGGTTTGGGTGGAACCCCCTCACTGCACTGGGGTAGGGAGAAAAAACACCTGCTCTGTTCTCTTTGGACAAAGGACAGAAAACAGCTCTGAGAGAGTATAACCCAGAAAATGCAAATAAGATTTAAAGGGACTTAAACCACCTTTGTGTTGGTCAACGTTTTCTTACAAGGTTGACATGCACCTGGCTTTTAAAAGAAATATGTAGGAAATTGAATTGACCACAGGGCAATGTACTAGACTAGCACACATAAATGCAGAATCCATTTAATATGGACAAAAAACATATGCATATGCAATCCTGAACTGCTTCTATCAAAATAATATCAAACGTTACTTATTTTAAAGGGAAAGTCCCGCTTTGTAACGAGTGATATTTAAGTTGTTCACACTTACTAGATATGAATGGCTGTGACAATAAAAAGTGCAGCAGTTTCCATATTGAAGAAATCACGACATTAATTGCCAAATACACGTTAGGCGCCATTTTTCCATAGATTTCAGCAGACACTGAAAATGGATGGCGCCCTCTAGGACATACGTGTCTACGTGTTTCATGAGAAACGGTACCCTTTATCCGGTAGAGCGCGCTACATACTGTCAGCAAAAACACTTCTTTCAAAGTTTCACCAAAGTTATAAGAAAAAAAATGACATTTTAAATGTGAATGTGTAGTACTTTCAACCCCTCCCCCCCCCCATCAAACCGTTACCTGCTTAGCAAGGTGGGGTAGCCCCCCCCCCCCAACCCTCTACTGTGTGTGATGGGGGCATGTAGGCCTATTGCTTGGTCATTATAAATACTGGTTCCCCTTATTTAAAAATATTCTTTTAAAATGAGATCTTCTTTACATAGCCTATTTACTTTTTTATATTTTGGAGTGGGGAATGACGAATCTGCACGCATTTAATCTATAGATAGAATTTTTAAAGAAATTTGTGGGGGTATTCTGAAAATTTTGGTAATTACTGTCATAGTCTAACTGAGTAACTGGGCCTGATACATGTTATACTCTGTCTCACCTTAACTTGACCCTTTTTTACCATAGGAATACATTGAGCAGACAGGCTAAAAAGGGTCAAGCTAAGGTGAGACAGAGTATACCATGGGTTGACTTTTGCATTGCACATTTGTTGACCAATCTCTAGAACTTTCACATTTACCCTCGTGGTAAGGTTAACGTAGTTCCATTGCTTTGTACAGAACAGAAAGGATCGATGGACTTGTCAATGAAAGTAAATCCATCAATAACCAACAAAACGCTAGTTTGTCGAGAAACCAGCAAATTATACATGGGAAATAAATAATTACTTCATTGGGTTTGTTAATAAAGTACATATAAATGGAAAAATGCCTTTGGATTGTGCAAATAACAAGGGTTATCGAAATCGATAAGAAGATATACCGTAAATAAGAATAACAGCATTCAAGTGAGGCACTAAAATATAAAGAAATCGAACTTATTTAATACTATACTTATACCCTTATTTCTATTATACTCGGCATTAAATAAAAGTTGAATTTGGAAGAAAAAAATGATCAGTAGCATTTCATAAGCTCGAGGGAATTTTGCATCATTTTTGACGGCCAGACAAGGACCAATCTTCGGCGTCTTCTTTGGCAAAATACCGCGCTTACAAATGCACGTTACGAGAGTAAGATAAAAAAACTGGTCTTACCTTGAACACACAAAGCATTATCGGCCATTATTATATTATTCCATGCGTTGGAGATATCATAATATAAACTGAACGATTTTCAAACACATTTCAGGCGAAAATTTAATCCCATGGACACTCGCTGATTCACCACAAAAGGTTCGCCTGGCATTTCCGCAACTCACACAAAAATACACACAAACAAGAGCTTCACTTTTGCCTTCGAGGTAAACTAGTGTGACATGAAGCGCCATCTAGGCGCTATAATAATAAGCAACAGCCTACTAAATTTTTTTTTATTTATGCATACTAGTATTTATTTATAAAATAAAAAAAAAATCTTAGTAGGCTGTGTAATAACGAAGCTTCAGAAAAATGTTTAAAAAATCCTGCATTCCTTCCCCCAGAGATTGGTTAAAATTGTTTCATTACCATGACAACTATACATGGCGCCAAATATTTGCTTCAGGCTTCCACAGAGGAGAATAGTGCATAAATGACGTTTGCACTAGGATAATATTCACAAACGTTTGTGGCAATACACTAAAATAATACGGTAATATTGAATCAAAACAAATTGGTTATTACAATATTACAACATGTACCGGCATACATGCTTACTTTGCAGTGCAAACGAGGGAGGAGGTACGTTCCCTAATTGTGACAATATCATGGAGAGCTAAAAATGCATAAAAAGCATGTTAATTGGATTGGTTTTATGCGAAACTTGTCTTAATATGGACAACCTTGACCGCAGCAAGTTTTGCACCAATTAGTGCAGGTATTAACGCATACTTTTTTGCAAAATATTTCCAAAAATTCAAAAATTTATCTAGAAAAACCATTAAAAAATTGGAACGAATTTAAAGTAAAATATTTGTTCAATACCTTTATTTGTTATCATTTCACTTTCTTTTGAGAAATAAAACATATACTCTATTGGGTCTTTGATGAATAAAATGAATCATTGAACAGTACATTTTTTAAGTAAAAATACAATTCACAAAACGTAGAACTGCATAGAGCACATCTTATCTTAGTGGTTCAACCAACTAAGAGATAAAAGTACATTTGATCACAAACCAAATTGTTCTACGTTGGACACGTTTTATCATTACCAATAGCAGAATCCAGGGCGGCGTATACTTTACGAAGATAATTAAGTCGCGGTAAAGTGGACTAAAAGTAGAAATTTCAGAATGTCGTTTAATTATTCGTCAAGCGTTAATACTAATTACTCATAATGATCCTTCATACTTGAAATAATGGAATCACTGCTTGTTGGGATTCTGTGAGGACGGTTAAGTAGCTCAGGATACATTGCTAGGAATCAAGAAAAATATAACGCCCAAATCAACAAAACAATTGAGAGATTCCTTAAATGCAACACAATAAAACAATTGCTGAGTCCGCTAACCCTGCTTGTTATTTCATTTATCACTATGCCGGAGATGTTTAAATTTTCAAGGAAAGTAGAAACTTTTCTACCACTCATAAAAGTCGTAGTTATTTGCAGGCCCATTGATGAAATGACTAGAACAGATTCTATGTAAAAAAGAAATCCGGTAATTTAAATTGTAAAGTTGCCCTAGGGTTAAAACTGAAAGTAAGGATGACATGGCAAGAATGCTATGATGTCATGGCATTCCTGGCATGTCATCAACAGAATACGTTCCAACTGGGTTGGGCATAATATAGAAAGCAGTACTGTTAGAAAGGAGTGTTAAGTGTCCACTACTGTTCAAGTGAGATAGCAGAAAACACAACTCATAAACGGCCACTTAGCACAGTAGAATTGCTGTGCAGAAATGTCTGTGACATTCTAATAACAAGAGATTTAGGTACCGTACCTTCCTTTACTTTACAATGAAGCAACAAGCATACAACCAGAATTGAAATCAAAACAAGGATCAGATGTAACATGAAATTCTGAAAGTATAAAGAAAATAATGGTACTAGTATGCATGAGGAGACCCATTTAACATCTTCTCGCTATGCCCTTATAGGGTAGCTCATGGGTGGCCTTGCTTGGCAGACTAAAACCAAGGGCTACCTAACCGGGGTTTCGTCCCCAACCTCCACTGGGAAAGACAGAGTATAGTAATTGAGCTCAACTACAAATACTTTATTGACATACCCCAGTAACTCCCTTAAGGGTAGACGTACCTACTAACATTTTGAATAATCAGCATTGTTATGGTATACTTACTTCTGCATAAAAATGATAAACATAACACACGCTGGCCAATATCAGGAACAAAATGCTCCAAAGGATAGTATGAATATTCTCGTGTTGAAGAACAAATTCAAGGCAACGAGATGAGGAATGGTAACGAATGGAACGAGCAAGCAAAGGTGATCCGAACGCGTTAGTATCTCTCCACTCCAGTACTTCCATTTCACTTATTCAATAAAAAGAAACTCTTTCTAACGTATATTCTAACTTGGAACATAGTAAGTAGGGTAGATTAACAGGGTACATAACAATATTATTAAATACCCCCAGTCCATCTTGAACACATACTTGCCGCCATCATATAGCAGATAAACAGCAAAATGCCGGCTTTTTGATCGATTATAATCTCCAGCTATAATAATGGTATTGAGGCTTCGCCATTGAGAAGTACATCTGACTATTGCAAGTGATATTTAGTCTCGAGAATTCTCGTCAGCACACCATTATTGCGAGATCTGCGAACTTCCGCCTTTTCGTAGTCGATTGGAGTTGTTGTTTCTTTCATAGTCTTGTGGTGAGTTTGAAGTGAAATATTAACCACAATGGGCCATCAAAACATTTGGTATTCTCATCCTAGAAAGTACGGACAAGGATCTCGACTTTGGTTAGTAAATAATAAATACAAATATTTGACCTGAACATGGCTCGCCTGAACATAACAGCCAGTGCATTAGAAATGAATGTTATCAAAGATGGCGGTGAATGACCACGTGCACTGATATTTCTTTTCATTTATTATCTAGTCGAGTATGCTCAAATCATCACGGTTTAATCCGAAAATATGGACTTAATATGTGCAGGAGATGTTTTAGGCAGTATGCTGACGTAATAGGCTTTAAAAAGGTATAAAATTTGTTAAAAGTATCTTTAGAATGTTCATGGTTAATCCAAAAGCAATTGTAGACAAATAAATGATGATCACAAATTATTCCAAAAATAATAAATGAGGAAATTCATTTAACCTCTAAGAAGAACTGAAATAATGAAGGGCGCAGTCCTTTCTAGGAAATAATGCTTTATCAAAGGCCTAACAATATAATGTTATTGTTTCCAGCTCGACTGAAGAACCAGACCCGTGTGACGAGAGACTGGATTGGAACCACTTTAAAAATGATTATTTTATTTGTAAAATGTATCCAATCCATTCCCTGATGTTAAATAAAAAAAAAATAATAATTCCATAAACATTTTTCTTTTAAATTATTAATTTAGCTTTTTATGTTCACAAGTGTATTAAAATGTTTGTTATTTTAATAACTTCGTCCAAACAATGTATAACACTTTGGCAGATTCTTACAATCTTGGTTGATGCAATGCATGTCTGCTCCTATTTCTTTGGGTTGTTTAAAAGGAATACAAAGGGACTTTGCACCCATGGAGGGCCCCAACAGCAAAGAACCACTTGCTTCATCTCTGAAACATTGTCAAAATTGTGGTGTTAATTATTAATAAACATGTTGGTTAAAGTCTGTGTATAAATCTACTGGCGTGAGCATGGATTACCCAATCCCTCGCCCCTATCGACTTTACTACACTTACTTTGCACTGTCTTTCTTTATTTGGTCTTCGCACTCTGGATTGCCACAGAATGGTGCTTGGATGATACATTTCTTATCCAACTTGTTACAAAAATCGTTCCAATCGTGTGCTATGGCCAAATGGCTATCTAGTTCTTGTTTGGCCCTGCAAACAGGCAAAGGAAAAAATGATTTAAGGGCTCCTAACTATTTTTTAAATTTCCTACAATGTATAAACTGACCTATTAAATAGATTGTTGTGAATATCTTCCAAAATCTTGCCCACTTCTTTTTCAGCTTCATTTTCTTTCAAAAGAATTTTTTCGCCGTTATCTCTTCTAACGACAACAAATTGTCCCTGTTTCACGTCCCGTGGACCAACTTCCAGTCGAATGGGAACACCCTTTAAAAATTTGACCATAGTTTTTGTAACTTAAATAAAAATGTATTAAAACATTTTCTGGTAATTTTTGAATCCAACCTACTTTTAATTCCCAATGATTGAACTTCCAACCTGGGCTGTAATTGCTTCGAAAATCTCCCTTGCATTTCAGGCCGGCATTTTTCAATTTTGTCTCGTATTCTTGACACTTGCCTATCAAGATTTTAGAGTCCTCATCTGTTGTGCTCGCCGTGATACCGCACGGAACTACAATGACCTACAATACAAAAATATTCGGTAACCCCTCCAAAATAAATTGAATTTGGGAAAACTGAAACCGATAATCACCTGAACGCCAGCTACCCTAGGAGGAAGCACCAGTCCGATGTTGTCCGAGTGAATCATGACCATTGCACCAATCGTTCTCGTGGATAAGCCCCAGGAGTTTTGAAACGCAAATACTTTGTTGTTAGTCTCAGGATCGTCAAAAACTATCTCGAACATCTTGGAAAAATTCTGTCCCAGATGATGTGACGTGGCCCCCTGCAATCCTCGGCCGCTGGCAGAGACGTACGCCTCCACTGTGGTGGTAAAATCTCCTCCAGCAAACTTTTCCTTTTCGGTTTTTCGTCCCGGAATTACCGGTATAGCTAACAGCTCTTCATAAACTCGTCTATATAATTCCAAGATGACATAGACCTAAGAGTAGCATTAATAGAAAGAATTAGTTTTAACTGATCAGCACCAATTTTAAGGACGTGAGAGGTTAATTCTCTCACCTCCTCCTCAGCTTCGGCCTGCGTTGCAAATGCAGTGTGCCCCTCTTGCCACAAAAATTCCCTCGTCCTCAAGAATGGCTGCGGATGTTTAAACTCCCACCGCTATAATAATACGTGGATAAATGGTATAAGGGCACAGCTAAGAATGTGGCGATAGCAGGAAATCGTTCGTTCCACTTACGACAACGCTGTTCCACTGGTTCAGTTTCAGAGGGAGGTCTCGGTGCGACTTTATCCATTTGGCAAACGATGGATACATGACAGTCTCGCTCGTCGGTCGAATGGCGATCGGCTCTGCCAAGTCAGTGTCTCCAGATTTGGTCACCCAAGCCACCTTGCAGAAGCATTCAACATTTAGATCCAGGCAATTTCCAGCACACAATTATGTGGATCGAGAACTAACTTGTAAGACAAGCAACAACTTTTACCTCTGGTGCAAAATCCGCAATGTGTGTTTTCTCTTTTTGTAAGGCTGCTTGCGAAACAAACATTGGAAAGTAACAGTTTTGAACATCCAACTTTTTGATTTCGACATCAAAAAACTGCATGATGGCTTCCCAAATGTGAAAAGACCAAGGGCGGAGGATGTAACAGCCGCTCACGTCGTAATACTCGATCATTTCGGCTTTGGTGATGACCTACGGAATTACGTTTGTGAATTGTGATACAACAACTACAAATACTCTTTCGTTCCAACACTTTTTTTGAGAACATGGCCTGACACCTACAATGCACATAAAGTGCACTGCCTACAGTCTATCTCACATAGACTTGGAAAGAGTTCAACCTGGTCTTGCAAAGCACTTCCCCGCTCTCCTGCAAGGGGAAGCGCTTTGCTAGACCTGGTTGAACTCCTGCCAAGTCTATGTGAGACAGACTATAGTCAAGTTAGAAATTACAGATTCCAAAAGTCGGTTTATACATATACCAGGTATGGGCCAAGTTCTCAATACTGACAGCACGTGCTCACCTGTGAATACCAATCACTAAGATTCTCCTCTTTAGTTGCTTCCAACCCTAGCCTTGTAATTTTCTTAACATTAGGATTGGAACCCGCCGCGGCATTCTCTATCTTGGTCACCATTTTCCCTTCTTGTTTTTTTGACTTCTCTTGGGGAACTGCGGCCGTTTTGGTCGTCTCTGCCTTTTTCTCCTTTTTATTTTTCGGCTGTTTCCCCGCGGAAGCGGTTAAATCCTTTCCAGTCATTTGCTTATATTGCTCTTTGAGTTGTAATAGCTGTGAAATTTCTTTGGCCACTAAGTCCGCAGAACCGTTTGACGATTTGAGTTGTCGAACTTTATCTCCCTGAGCATCGATCTTGGATTTTAGTTCAAGTGCATCCTTTTGCCCTTCTTCTAACGGTATTTTAACTCCAGAAGCTAATTTTTCTTTCTGATTTTCGCTGGTTTTTCGCTCTTTGCCACTGGGTTGGACCGTTTCTTGGGGCAATTGCCAGTCATTCCCAGTAGTTTCCTTGTACTGTTTTTTCAATGCCAATAGAGCCTGAACTTCAACGGTGATGGCATCCTGCAAGTTACAATAGCACTTTGTAAGTAAGACTGCTATAAAAGTTATTCATTTAACTGTTATCCCGTGGGTTTCTCCATCCTAACCAGTTACGCACAAAATGACAAACATTAATATGGTCAACTAGTCATTACCTTGGACACCTTCTTGCTCTTCAGTTCCCGTACTTTATCCCCTTGTAATTTGATTTTATCTCCGAGCATATCTGCATTATCCTTTTTGTCACTTGCAACTGAAGTGTCGACACTTTGCTGCTGAGGCTGCCAATCTTTGCCGACAATTTCTTTATATTGTACCTTCAAAGCGAGTAATAATTTGACTTCTCCCGCAATGGATTCCTTAGAAATAAAAAGAAACGTTTCATTCTAATGCTTTAACAAGTAAAAGTTCGACTGGGTATTGATACAAACATTAATGAATGAGAATTGAAACCTTAGCAGCTTTTTCATTCTTTAATTGTCGAATTTTATCTCCTTGTAATTTAATTTGCTCATCCAATTGCAGTGCTGATTTTTCTGGAATTTGCTCCATAATGGGAGACTTTTCAGCCGATTTGCCCCTTGAGTTCTGAAGTACCTTTAATTTGAAAGTTAATTTGTATTAGGTGCCATGCTGGCAGTCCTAGCAGACGAATGCATTCCAACGATTGAGGTGAACGACCTCTCACAGAACAAACCTCTTTGGGGTTAACTTCCTTTCTTTTTGCAAGACCTAACGTAGGAAGTTCTTTAGTGTGTCCATCAGGAACAAAGAATAAAATCAATGGACTTTCCAATCCAGTGTGAGGGCTAGAATTAATTAAAATCAGAACAACAACAATTTAGAAAGCCTAGAATAGACTAGGCAAGATTCTATCAATGTTCTCAATTGAACAAACTGAGACTTACCTCATCGGTTGGTATGGAGAATCGCAGATAAAAAATCCTCGACGTTGAAGCTGAATAATTTCAGATTTCTTCAAATCCTTCAATTCATTTTCTGCCAACATCTTAATCTCAGTCTGTTTTGCATATAGATCAATAGCAATGTTAGATATACAATTCCCAGAATTGAACTTACATAGCACAAGTAATAAATAGAAATACCTTGGTGTCGCGGTTAATGTAATTTTTGAAATCATCGTCTTTATCCAGAACGGCTTTCCCGATAATGTGTTCAAAATAAACGCAAATGCAAGGGATGAGAGGTGCCTGAGAGGTTTCTGCCAGCCAAGTGACTTTTATTGTTTTCTTATAATCTTTATTTTCCAAGTTTGGTTCTGCCTCAATCGATTTCGCTCGACCATCTTTGTCCCTAATCAGAATGTAAACATAAGTCGGACGTTTACCGTCAAAATGTACAATCAGTCTGGAACCACAAAGTAGATCATACCGAACAATTTTATTGATTAAAAGATTTCCCCAACCAATAAAAGTCACATTTTCCCCTTGTTTGAGGGTTTCCGCATCGGCACCATCAATTAAAATATTCTGTCCGGTCCATACTGATTTTATTCCGAGGGATTCGTTCTAGTTAATCAAAATGAAAGTCAACATCGCTATGCAAATGTACAAGTGACTACGTGAATGTTGGGGAAAATGACCTTGGGATGTTTTGGAGTTTGCAACGTTTCCTCTTTAGCTCCGACGACCCGAACCTCGACCGTGCCATCCTTTTCCAAAGCGGTATATCGCGACGCGATCGGATCGATTACCTGTTAAGATTTTCATTATAATAAATCTTTTCTAAACTGTTGGAAAGAGCGAATCATCAAGATTAACTAACTTTTTTATTGAAAGACCAGATCTTGTCCCATTCCATAGTGACGACCGATTTGGACGATCCCTGAGCAATAATGAACTGTTTTAGACCTTCGACCGTCATCCCCCTACGAAGTACACCACGCACCGTGGGAAAACGTGGATCGTCCCTAGATATTCAAAGTCAATTGCTATATACAATACTGGTACTATTAAAAAAAATAATTTATATGATGAACTTATTATCATAAGCTGATTAAGCTCCTAACACAAACGTCGATCCCGAGCGATAATCGCAAATGAGTAATTTCCTCACCATCCATCAACCAATCCTTCGTTGACAAACCAAGTCAATTTTCTTTTCGAAAGCACCGTGTTGGTCATATTCAATCGGCTGTATTCCCATATGTGTACGTGTCTTAATCCCAACCGCTCCAGGAACCAATAATATTGTTCATCTCTATCGTGATATTCAGTCGTTCTCAATGCGTGTGTCACACCTTCAAGACTATCGACGATTGGGCACGCAAAGTCGTAAGTGGGATAAACCCTGATAGTTCACAAAATTCAGAATAAAGAGATTAAAAACAAGTTCAAAATTTTCCAAGGCACAAGCACTTCATAAACTCACTTGTAATGGTTTCCAGTTCGAAGGTGGGGTTCGTTCTTGCACCTGTATATGGTCGGATCTCGCATGCAACCGTTTGGGGATTGCATGTCAATTTTAGCTCGCACGCAGAATTTTTGACCCTGGCTCGTGCCGTTTTTCATTTCTTCCCAAGCTATTAGATTCACGTCAATTCCTAAACGATGAAAGGGATTTGAAAACATTATAGAAGAAAGGCTAACTTGAAATATTTCATGAATATTTCAAGTGAGGAACGAGTTTATTGGAAAGTTTACCATTCTTGCGATTCTTTGACTCTACTTTCTTCTCGCGTTCTTGTTTCATTAATTCAGCATCAGTGTCGTCACAATAGGCTTTTCCATCTCGTATCATTTTTTCGCAGTAGGTCATGATTACTTCAAAATGGTCGGAAGTGTGAGAGAACATGTCATACTTAACATCGAGTAGCTTTACGTCCTCTAAAATCACCTGACCACAAAAGTCCCCAAATCAGCAATCAATGTCTTAAAAATACCACCAACAAAATAAACAAAGTATTAAGGCTTCGGCACCTTCTCAAATTCTGCAGTTTCTTTAGCTGGATTGGTGTCGTCAAATCGCATGATGAGTTTACCATTAAATGCAATCTGGTAATGTTGGTTAAGTAGTGCTGCTTTTGCATGTCCTATGTGCAAATAACTACAAAGGGAGAAAACTTCTCTTTAAACATTTATATAATTTAAACCTATGATATGCTGATATGTGTGTGTCTGTGTCCGCACCCACTCGCTTCAGGGGGAAATCTCACGACAACACGATCCATCTCGGCACCAGGAAGCTGGACGAATTTCCCCTCTTCTTTTCTCGATGATTTTTGCGGCGATCCCAGTTTCACATTACTCGAAGAATTTTTTGCTTCTTCCATACTTATTTTCACGTGAGGAGGAATTTTAGCCATCAATGCAGCGACCTCTTTGAATCCATTAACCAAATCGTACCACCTATTTACGGAAGAAGGGCAAGTGGCTTGCGTCCTCAGCTGGTTCCACTGATTGCTTGCTACAAAATGCCGAAAAAACAAAAAAGAATCGATGGAGCTTCTATCGTTTCAAAATAATAGAAGTTTGCTTAAGATTAAAAATCAGTCATACCATACAATGTGCTCCACACGCTGATATCTGCCAAAGACACTTTGCCACCAACGAGAAAGGTAACCTTTTCCAGGTAATTATCCAAATATGTGATGGCACTGGCAAAATTCTGAGCGCATGATAATCGACTAATGCTGAACGTTATCCAGTGATCAACCTGTACGTGGGATATATGGTCACTTATAAATGCTTGCTCGAAACAAAATATAGAATAACAAGAAACTGTATAGAAAACCACTCACTTCAGCTTTGTCCAAGGCAGTATCGCCATAAAGACCAAGTAGTGGAGCGAGACGAATCAGATAGCGTGCAATAGTTACAGAACTAGTAAAAGTGGTTGATCTAAAAAAAATTAAAGAAAAGTTCTCCATTTTCTACGGGTCAAATTTAATAAAGGAGACCGTGACAAATTATAAACTCACTCATCGATACGTAAACTTGTACTTTCATCACTCCATTCAATGCTGATGGGAATTTCGTTCGTAAGAAATTCTGCTGCCAATAATGCAACTATACCAAGATAAATTGGAATAATCAGTTCATACGTTATATTCTTGGTATATTTAAAAATAAATAAACTGATATCATCAATTCAGTAGACTCCTGAAGAAAGCTAAATTAAACTTGTGCTTCTGATTAATTTATTCTTGTAACCACCATTGTGACTCCCATCCAGGCTCATTAGAAGGTACTACTTTTAATTAATAATCTTGTCCTTAAGGGGGCTGTCCACAAAATTACGGTGCGTCGCAGTAGCAGTTGCAGCTTGGCAGTGCGTAGCAGCCGGTGGGACTCAGGCTTAAGAATCACATGCCTTGTTGCCTTGGCTGATTCACCCCATTACCACTACTACCACTTTCTAATTAAATTGACATGAGGTTTGGGTCCAGACAGCTGTTTACCCCAGTGCTTAAAGCCGGAGTCCCACCAGCTGCTTAGCACTGCCAGGCAGCAACTGCTAATGCCACGCAACGGCCTCACCAAAACTAAGCACACCAACTGTGAGCACTCGTAAGCAGCGTCTGCTACGCAAATAAAAATAGACACAATCCGAAATTCAATCATTTGAACTTTGGTGCGTCGCAGTGTCAGCAGCAGCTGCTGTGCCAGCATTGTGCCAGAATTTTGGTGGGGCTAGATGGTTGCTGGAATTGCCAAGCTGCTGCCGCACGGCAGCCCGTGGGACTCCGGCTTAAGGCGGAGGAGAAGGTGGTGGGGGCACTTCTGTTTACCGGTTGGCTAATTTAGTTCTTAATTTGCAATTGGTTGGCAGCTGGAGGGAAATTTTTGGTTGAAGCCTTGTTCTGTGCTTACTTTATAAGTCCCAGTGGTTCCACTGTAGCCTACTCATTGGTAGGCTATTAGCAGTTCACGTGAGTCCATTCCTTCAAACACCTGTCTCCCATCTAGCTCTTATTGTGCATCCCTTAGGCTAAGCTCACACGCACCACGTCACAACCACAAACAGTGGTTCTTGAGTAGTTCAGCTGTCGCTGCAATCTACCACTCTACAATTTAGTGGTTACTTGCTGTCCTCATCGACCACAAGCAACTATAAACACCCTCAGTACAGAATGGATTTTGAAGAGGTACACCGAAGACGATGGCGCCATCGAAATATCCTCAGGGATAAGCGGACAGGTAGCATGCCTGCGCACTCTGTCGGTGGCTCGTGGTCGTGGTGGTTGGCGTATTGCACTGTGTGAGTTGCGATGGACCACCGCCAGCGATAATTTCCTGGGTGCTACCGTCCACACACTGCGGCAACCGTCGAACCTGACTGCAAAGTGTGACCCGCGTGAGTGCTATGTTGGCTTTCCATAATAATTCCTGACCGTCTCCACAACCATGCAACCACCACTTTGTAGTCGTGGTATGGTTGTGCGGTGCAGTGGTGTGAGCTTAGCATTCTACATATTACGAATCTAGCTCGCAATCAATGGTTAGTAGGAACGAGGCATGTCTTCGCGGCCACACTGACCTGTTTATATAGGCAGTGGCACATTCTTGATGCCTTGTTACCTTTGACCTACACTAGCCTGGCCGGATGAATATGTTTTGTTCAATCAGCCATACACGATCCTTGCCAACTTTATAAGCTAAGCAGATCCTTCACAAATGCATTTGTTAGATTCATGATTTCCAGAAATGCTCCATGAATTTGCATTTGTGATTCCGGTCTTTTGTTATAATACCAGGCTCTAGCCTGCCTTTGATTTCCTGAACTGGATCATGACTGGATCCAGTCCATGCAGGAAATCGAAGGCAGGCTTTTAATATACTGGTATTGATTGTGGTAATTACTGGATCATATTGTACGATACCCTATTAAAGCCGGCGGCGAAACGTGCAGTATTTAAATACCGGTACGTACGTGTAATAAATATAAAAGATAAACCTTACCAATCGGTGGATCTTTAACACATGATCGAACCTTCAGTAACATCTTGGACGAAGGTATCATTGTAAACCACGTTCTTGTCAAAAAAAAAAGCAAAACACGAGTCAATTTTTGGTCCAAAGTACCAGATGATGAAATCAGGAGAAGTAATCTACGGAGCCTTCGGTGTCCCATTTTTAATACCACGAAATCGGATGAGAGGCTAGTCGAAGCTTCCGTAATTCGTATTGACCTCGAGCAAGGCCTCCTATATTTAATAGGCCGGCAAACTGAGCTTTTATGGTGTGCCACATTAATTCTGCCGTTGTATTCCA
>JAQIXP010001549.1:0-17982 GCA_034700285.1 Proteroiulus fuscus | reverse complement strand
GGTATTCAGATCATTTTATTTATTGATAGATATTGTCAAATGCAATCGCAATTTCCATTTTAATTACAATTTTTCACGCTCTTTTTATTAAAACCAACTTGTTTCAAAGTGAGACTGTCCCTTTAAGGTGGACTAAAAACAAGTGGGCTACATTTTAGGGAAAGAAATGTGAAGGTGCATCTTAAAGTGCAAGTTTCTATCTTAAAAACTTATCGCAAAATTTTAACATACCTTATTTTTATGCCATAAATCTATTTTTTTTTAACAAAATTTTTTCTCAAAGCAGGGAATCTAGGACTCGTGTGGTTTTTGATCTCAGCTCTTCAATTTTCCAACATTCAGTTTTTCTTTTGGCTGTTAAAAATGCAGTTTCCCCAGTTTTTTATGCTAAGTGTTTTTCTGCCCTTTCAGCATCATTAACACGGTGCTGAAGAAATTCTGTTGGTTTATTTGTGCATTACATTAAACGCTCATTAAAATATGCACATATTAGATTGATTTAACTAGTTCTTAGTATGTGCTGCATTACAATTTATAATTTTTTTTAGCTTAAACAAGAACCAGAGCTCAAACAGAAAAGATTTACTAACCCTGTAATGAAAGCAAAATCATCTCTAAAAAATAAGACTAATTACCGTACCTAGCATAAAAAAAAAAAAATCAAAAACTTGCCCTCTGCAGGTCAGTGGTGCATTCAAGTTAATTTTTTTATTCGGACTTTCATGGGGGAAAAAAAATTGAGGGTACCAACCTGAATTAGGTAGGCTGTCTCCCTCAACTCAAGAAAGTTTAGCTTTTCAGACATTTTGCATTCTCCTTGAGATATAAGTCAAAGGTTTTAAATAAGTAAAAAAAACCATTCGAACCCTGGTCCAACCTTGAAAGTGGGACATGGTTAAGTCCGGAGGGTTAAGGGGAAAGGGTGTGGGGAGGGCATCCAAACGTTAACTATTTTAATAGATTTTCTTGATGATAATATTAACCCAAATGCATCAAACCTGATCCAATTACATTTATTAGCAAAACAAGTTTTAAGGTTGTTTTGGTCATAGCATATTATTAATGATCATCACACCATCAGCATTTAAATGTTCGGATTTTGTTATAAATAGAAAAACATTCACACATTATATGAAAAATATAATCAATTTTGAAAAAAAAAAAAATGGCTCCATGTACCCAAAACATGAGTCTTGACTCCGAAAAACAGCTTTATTCACGAGTGAACATTTCTTTTCGGTAACAAATTGTCATAAGATTTGGAAAAAAAATAATAATAGAAAATACGCATTTTGAGGCAATTACCGTCAAAAATACCCACTCATCATTAAATACTTCCTTAGATAGAATCACTTAATGAGTTTCTCCCTTACCTGATAAAACTGTCGTTTTATAGTTAATAAATCTAACCAAATTGGTTTTGGCCGTCATGATAATCGGCAGATGCTCACCTAAGGTTTTTCGCTGAACATTAATCTGAAATTATAAGAAATAATTACCAGAAAGAAATTAGGGATGAATGAAAAGTAACACATCAGAGTAATCGAGGAATGAGGAGCACCTTATGTTTTAGCGAAGGTAAAATATTTTTTAGTTTTTCGATAATGCCGAGCTCAACGAGTAAGGGATCAACGTGGTCCTCGGCAAACACGTCGAAAAGGGCATCGAGGGCTTCCGATTCTACCCATAACTCACTCTCCTTATTGCAGTTATCCAACAAAAATGTACCAATTCCCTAAAAATAAATACAACAGGTTAAAATACAACCATGATTTCTTAAAAAATAATGCCTAATTTTACGAGTTTTCAGGAAAGCAGTCCAATACTTGGCCCACAATTATGCAAACATTTCCAATTTATGAAAAAATACCTAATGTAGTTAAATATCTAAGAAATTTCATTTTTGCTGTAAGCACTCACAAATAAAAAATTTGTAAAAAAAAAATTTGGATCATGATTTTTTAAAAACCAAAATCTAAATGTTCATGAACTTTTGATTTTAGAAAGCATGCTATTGTAAAAATAGTGATTTTGAATCATAAATTTTAACATCGGAAATAGAAATGTTATTGCATCGTCATTTTAAAAATCCAGAATTTGTCAAATTCGTGATTTTCAAGTCATGATTGTTAGAACAAAATCTAGGTTGGGTTGCAAAAATTTTAACTTTTTCAGAACTCAAAATTTTTTTTGTAAAGGAAACTTAATAAATAAAACAAAAATTGAACAATTTCAAAGATACCTTGATTAACACAGATGAATTGGGGCTGAGGGAATTTCCCAAAAGACAGCCCAAATTTCCAATAATTCGGATTCCATTAGCCCGGATTCGTGGGTCAGGAGCATTTTGGACAAGCTCACAGAGTTTCTGAAGATCTTGCAATGAAAACTGCTCAAACTGTGTTGATTTGATTTCTGCTAGCTTTTGAAGAATTGCACTCATTGCACTGGTTGTTGCTTCCAAGAGCTCCAACCCAGTTTCACCTTAAGACAACCAACAATTTAGTTATATCACATACAATTTTCCTAAGATAAGAATAGAAGACTAGTGCCAATACCTGTTTGCTGAAACGCTAGTTGACCTAGGCTAACCCACAAGCTATATAAACGCTCCGGCCCACCAAGGTCGTGAACGTCCAAGCATGTAGTCAAATTATTCACTCCGAGCAAAGCTCGGCATTGCAATGTTAAGAGCCTGACACAAAAATTAGAAAATCTTAACTGTTAATCCAATTTTCCGATTTAAATATGGAAACCTAGAATCCAACCCTTTTGTAGTTATTATTAAAGGTGCATTTTTCTTATGAAATTTTTGTATCAGAAAGGGGCTCAATGCAAGTGCCAAAAACATTTGGTTTGTTGGAGTGTGTATGTGCATTGCATCCCGTATCGAAATAAATATTTCGTAAGGAGAATCCACATGCCCTTGGAGGTGCACTGCCCTTAAAAAAACTGCTACAAAATGGGGCTCAGTGCACTTGTGTATTCCAGCAAAATCAATGTAATTGGCACGTGCAGAAGCCCACTTTGAAACAAAAATCTCTTCAGGAAAGTGCTGCTTTAATAGACATTAACAAATTAAAAAATCTTAACTGGGAATGAAACCTTATAAATTAAATATTTTAATAGCCTGACTGATTTTATATACTACTTAAGTCTATAAGCTAATACATAAACTTGAAATTTACTGCAAATTTTTATGCCGTGCCCAGAACAAATATAACACATTTTTGTCAAAAAAATGACATCACAGGGCAAAAAACAACAGAGCAGTCCGAAATATGAGAAAAATAAGTTCAGAGCATGTTTACAGCAATCATGATATCGCTGTGAAAACATGACCATTGTATTTTGGGAAAAATTGATCATGAATTTTATCCTATCCTAACTTTTTCTAGTTTTTAAAAAAAATTAAATTGGTTTGTATTTAAATTACAGTAATTGAAATTGCTTATTTTGGCAAGCAAATTTTTTGGGGGTTTAATTTCCCTATAAAGGAGATCTTAGAAATAGATAGATGCATTACTTTTTATACAGTTTCCTTCCTTTCTCGCATTTCTGCAAGGATTTGCGTACATCTTCATTCGGGACCTCTATTTTGGCCAACATTTTCTCCATGAAGCCATAGCTGATTATCCTTTCGTGTACTTCGGCCGACACCGTCAACGGAAACTATTGACATCCAGTGTTTTCGTTGTATGCTCGATTATTTTACAGTAAATATTTCATTTTTAATGGGAAAATCTTACTTTCACGACGGGGCTGTCATCTTCCATGTCAACGTCATCACAGGAAACATCATCGCTGGCATCGCTGCTACCAACGTCTTCCCAATTATCGCCATCCCCTTTTAGAATAATATTGTTGAAAGAAAAAAAACCAACACAACAATGTCGGAAATTAACAATCTGTAATTAATTTTGCCTATTTGATTTCTAACAAAATAATCATTATTAATAATTATCACCATTGCTACAGCAGATATTTATCAGGACTTCCAGAGCCACTTGCTGAGCAGAGAGGATCCAATTGAGACTTTCCTCAGAGGTATCCCTTTCCTAAAATAAATGTACCATACCTGTTAGAATTTAAATTACAGCCTTTAAAATTAATATGGCAGTCTAAAGTAACAGTTTAATTCAAGATTTTATAATTGGTTAGTTCACAGGTATACAATTTCCACGTAAATTTTGCTCTAGAATCAAGTATGCTGGTATGTGGCTACAAGCAGTAGTTTTTGAGACTACGGTACCTAACACAAAAGGTTTTTTTTTTTTTTTTTTGGCAAAGGAAAAACGCAAAAAAATTTACTCAAAGAGAAATAATTTTTTTTAAAGCTAACTTCTGTTTGTGAGGACAGCTGAAAACCGTTCGCTATGGAATACAGGAAAATATAGTATATACGGGACATGTGGTCAATTTGTTATAATAGTCGAGAAAAAACTGTCATACCTTTGAGGTTTGTAATTTTTCGACCACCGCACACACCATAGGAATCGCATTCACGGTCAACGCATTTGATAGCACACCCATAAGCTTCCCCAGCAGGGCAGCGGAGCAACCGGACAGCTCCTCACCATTCATGTTAAAAATGATGCCTAACAATTCATAAATGTATTATTCTCCTAATATAAATAGCATCAAAACATATAAAAATGAGTTAATTTGGATCCTCACCCGCTCCAAGCACTCCCAGCAGCGTACTTCCTGCATCCTGGCATGGCAAATCAAGCAAACGGTCGACGATTTCGGCATTTTCCTTCTGGCAGAGATTCGCAACAAGTTCCGCATTGTCTTCAGACACAGTATGAAGGCATTGCGCTGTTAAAATTATACATTCAGTTTATACTTTTATCATATTTTTGCATTAAATATAAAAAAAATCTAAGAATCATAAATGTATCTCATTTAATCATTTAAAAAAAACTGGTACTACTGACCAACAGCTATTGCTACGTGCTGCCCGTACACCTCCACATTTAAGCAAGGCACTAAATGAGCCACCAGCTGCTCCTTGTTGAAAGTCCGCACGGCTTTACTGCTGCTTTCACTGAAAGATTGCAATGGTTAATTAACCGGTCAGAAATTAGCACGAGAAAATGGCACGTCTTAACGGCAGATACCAGCATACCATAAATTGCATAGCAGATAAACGCCATCAATAAATATTTCCTTTACAGAATCAATCTTTCCCTCGATGGGCTTTTGCGGCTGCCACCCAACGGCATACTGAAATGAAAACAATTTAAAACTTAATCAATGGTGACGAAAAGATGGTTTTAATTCACAGAAATTGGCAACAAAATGTGAAATAAGTAAATGAACTCAAAAAGCATTTTCATATTGTATTGTAGTAAAAAGCTTTAAAGTTTCGATCGGGAAGATAGCACATTAACAAGTATCAAATATTTTAGGAAAATCAAAAAAAAAAAAACATTAGAAAAAGATGGCAAAAGTATTAGAAAAGCAAAACATTAGTCTTTTTCAAGCTAAGAAAACTTAAGGGATACCGTGCAGATCAATAACTGATCCCATTTCTGATGCTGTGTTTAAATCAAATTATTTCATACTTGAAAATCAAATAATTTAACATCTATTTGATCCGGGGACTTCATAACAATTTTTCAAATTGGGACTTAGTTAAATATTGAACAGTTTTCAGCGCAAGTGCACATCCCCGGGGTACCGAAAATGCAGTCATTAGAAGCCCATTGGCACATTAAGAAAACACAAAAATGCACATTTCCACAGTTGACTGAGCACTTTAAACCACTTTATAAAAGGCACAATGTTTCTTTTTCTATTTCCCTCCCAAGTGTCGTGCAAACTTTAAAAGTCAAACTTTTCCTTCCATTGTTTTTTTCGTATTTAAAGAAACTCGGGCTGTAGCAATTGCTATTTGGTTCAGAATTTTACTTTCTTAACAGATATGAGCTTCGAGCTACAACCTTGCCTTAGGGACTCACTATCGAAAATGAGAATTTTGAGCGCCAGCTTTGGGATTTGGAAAAGAGAGCGTACTTATTAAACTAGATCGTCTTAACTGTTTACCCAGGGAAAGAAAACAAGTCATGAATATTAACTGCAATCCCAAAGGAATATGGAGATATGAGTTCTGGAGTTCGAAGGATTCGAGAGAGAGTGGCAAAAATGATCCACATATACATTTGCATCTATTTCGTTGTGCCTATGTTGACACTGATTGGATACGGTGAAAAAGCATTACAGAACCACTTCTCGGATGGCAGGTTAATCAAACAGCTGTGGAGAACCAATGTTTTACGATGCGCCATTTTTGATTTGCCAAAAGAACATTGCAGTCTCATCCGCAGTTCAAAATGAAACATTTTGACATTCAAATGGCTCAATTCAGAAGTGGCGAATAAGCCGATTGTTCGATTTATTCCCTAATGAACATAAAGTTACAGAAATTAATTTAACCAATAATTGTTAAAGTTACAGAAGTGAACAGTAGCGAATATCCAACAACCTTTCATTCCTAAAAGTTAGAAGTGATGAAATGGTACCATTCGTCAGTTTACATTTAAAAAATTTCTGGAGACCGGGATTTTTATTAAAATACAAGTAGCGAACTGACAATTTCACTCTTTTTCTTGTTTTGTTTTGTTTCGTTCTTTTAATTTAATGGGTAAACTAATGGATGTGCAAATGCGCTAATTCACACTTAATTTATTTGACTTTCAAGAAAAAATTAATCAAAGTCAAACTGACGACTTTGCATTTTTTAACCTTTTATCTCTCAAATTTCTTAATTAATTTACTAATTTAATTATTTAACAAAAAATAGCACATTTCCTATAAAATATATATATTGTTTTATCTGTTCACCAAATTTCAGCCTTTTAAAATTGTTTATTTTTTTAGTTAATATACCTTTTTTCCTTAAAAAACGCTATTATCTCAAAACCAACTTTT
Organism: Proteroiulus fuscus; assembly: GCA_034700285.1. Taxonomy (NCBI): domain Eukaryota; kingdom Metazoa; phylum Arthropoda; class Diplopoda; order Julida; family Blaniulidae; genus Proteroiulus; species Proteroiulus fuscus. Next base: position 11,046 of record JAQIXP010001549.1, on the reverse strand, counting down.
GGCTTATTCAACACTTTTGAATTAAGCCATCGATTTATTGGGATGGTTTTTCTTTCACTTCTTAACCAAATTGAAACTAAAAATGGCTAATGGAAGAATTTGAGTCTAAAAATTATAACAATTATTTACAAACAATGTTTTCATTATTATTAGGGGGAGACTGTGTAGGATTTTAAGTCCTGATTAAATAATTGGCTAAAGCCTGCCTACAATTCATAATATTTTAAAGACAATTTTGTATTATTTTATACTTAAATCTTCTAAATAAAAAATAATGATAGTAAGATAAAATACGGCAGTTCATGGTTAGTTTAAAACATGATAGATTAATTAGACAACTACCAAAAGCTTTCGCCTTCTCAAATGGCTGCTGATACTTCATTAGCAGTTATAATTAAAATCAGTGAAAATAACAATACTACTAATTTGTATACTTAGCTGACGTCATAGGGATGCCACTTTACAACAAACACTGATTGCACGTACTTTTGAAAATCTGTGGTCCTCCCTATGACATCACATGATTGGTAACAACAAAAGCTACCCACCATTTCCTGATATTTCATTAAACAATTGAAGAGCCAAGATCAAAAACCACAAGAGTCCAGATTTATTGCATTAAAATTAGTAATTTTAAAAATCTTAGTTAAACTTTTAAGATAAAAAATTTGTGCTTTGGTATGCACCTTCCCATTTTGGTTCCCTTAAAGGAAATCTACTTGTTTTGAGTTCACTTTAAGCATATAGGCCTACCCAAATTTGGGTACTTAATACCCACAATTTTGCACATATTGATTCAGGCATTTTTGAACTATAGTGGTCAAAATGAGACCTTTTCCCTAATCTTACCGACATTTTTTATTGATTTCAGCAGATAGAACATCATTAAAAGCTACAATTTTACGTAAATATCTCATTTTCATCAAAAATCGACTCATGTGTTTTGATATCAGATCTTCAATTATAAAGTTTAAGAAAAAAGGTAAATACAGTGCTAATAATTTCCCATAAAATTGCATTATTATAATATCATAACTCTGAAACAGCCAAGACACCCTAAGATTTTGCCAAAAAAAAAAAAAAAACGCAATTGTTGACTTATCCAATAATTCCAGTTAATTAAACCAATTTTTCCCCCTGAAAAATCAGACATCAGTTAAAATGAAAATTCACATCTAATCCTATCAAAGCCTCTTTCATTAGCCCAAAAGCAGTAAACAATCTTCCTAATGAACCATCTTAACCAAATTTAAAAACAAATACACGATTCATTATCCCAGCCCTAGTTAATGGCATAATCCTCAATCCTCGTGTACGGCTTAGTCTCGCAGCCAATAGCAAAGCCCCATCTCGTTCCCATTTCATATCCTTTCTGTATCCCCCAGGTACTCGTGGCATAAATATTCCATCAAATGCGAGTCCTGGGTGAATTGCCGAAGCTCATTTATGATCGGCCCATAATCTGTACTCTGCGATTGGAGGTTCCTTCGGCAAATTTCCCGCAAACACAAATGTGTCCATTGCCACTCACGCTCCACAGTGCGTCACATGGAAATGATGGTTGGAAGAATTCCTGCGGGAAAACCGACCTCATTAAGAAATGTCCCTGCTGCCATAGTTTTCCAGCAATTTTTCGTCATTACTTACAAAAGTGAGTCTCCAAAGCCCTCGTCGAGGCAGCTTACCCTTGCCAAAACGGAGAATGAAAGCCAGCAACGGCACTCCCCAGAGACTCTAGCTTCAAAAAATGATAATGGCACTCGCGTTCAATTATTTAAAGTTCAAAAAAAAAATATTCCCCAGATGAAACTTATATTATTCTTAGATCTTTATAGAGTTTTCTGCCAGGCGCAATAGCTCTCGAAAGCCGGCGAAATACAAACTAGACGTATATAGCGATCTGTAGAGACTTGCGGATATATAGAAAAGAATGTTTTCCGCAATTGAAAAGGTGCGTATAGAGGAAAAGTGCCTCTAACTTTCAGTTCTGACAAGACAAAGGAAATAGTAAACAGACAAAAGGAGACAGCAACGCACTGTAGGAGTATCGATCCGAAAAAGTTAAGCACAAAAGTCGAAAAAGACCCCGAATTTCATGAAAATTGATAATGACTAACACATAATCGTTTACGGCACACAAAGTCATCGCAACTTTTCAAGTAAATACATGTATTTGGACCTTAATGATATTCACATCAGTCTAGTAGGCATGATTGCTACAGATTAAAGGGAAAGTCCCAATTTATAACAAGTCATTTTTAAAAGGTACACACTTACTAGATATGGATGGCTGTGGCAATAATAATTAATTGCAGCAAAGCTTCCATATTGAAGAAATCACTATTTTTTTTTGCCAAATACATGTTAGGCGCCATTTTTCACAGCTTTCAGCAGACAATTCAAGTTGGTGACGCCCTCTAGGACAAGTCTGTCTATGTATTCCATGATAGCTGATGCTTTTTTACCCAATAGAAGGCGCTACACAGTGTCAGTGAAATGGCCCCAATTTGGGACTTCTAATATTTGATTATTTTCATCAATTTTGCATGCTCTTTTTTCCTAAAATCAACTTGTTTCAAATTGGGACTGTTCCTTTAAATAAAACATGGTTTTGTGGGTGAGTTTAGTCTGCCTAAACTTAAAATAAGACAAGATTTACTATAGAAAACCCGTTTTTTCAACGGCATAATTGCCTTCTTAAGTAGAGGCAGATTACAACAGGCCATTTTTAGACAGCAAAAAAGGACAAAGTTAAGTACAGAAGATATTTGGAAGTTTTGGTTCTGGTTCCGCGTAAAAAAAACCCCTAAATTAATTATAATCGATGCTTACAATAATAAATTCAAACTAAATTAAATACAACAAAAGGAAATTGGGGTAATCAAATCTACAAATTCCTTTAGGGAATTTGTGCGTCACAAGTCACAACTGCTGATGATTGGTTGAATGAAAAACTATACATTCAGTCAGCCAATCAGGCAGAAACTGCTAGTGTGTTTGTGTCACATTTGACCAAAACTCCCCCAATTGAGAATAATAAATCCAAATTGTCTTCAGTCTAATTTTTAGTCACTTTAGTCTAATTTTTAATCACATTAGTCTAATGTTTGGTCACTGTAGTCTAAGTTTTAGTCCCTTTAATCTAATTTTTAGTCACTTCAGTTTAATTTTAGTCACTTTAGTCTATTTTTTTTAATAAAAATTAGACACTAGTTTAGCACACTAAACTAAAATATTTTATCTTGAAGGGTAAAGTCTCACCTTGTTACAAATTACTCGTATTTTATAATTTTAAATTAAAGACAAACAACAGTTAAGAAGGGCAAAGACTCATCAGACTTATAAAATACATTGATGGCGCCATTTAAATATACCAAACTTCCAAAAGGGGCTGGCGCCATCTAGTAGTTATTTTGCAAAATTAAAAAATTCAAAGTGTTTATGTATGACTTCACTTTTTCTCTGTGAAAAGTCCTTAGAGTCGACAACATCAAATGATAATATTCAACTCAAATCAGTAGATGGCACCACTTACTTTCATACAAAATGGATACTCCCTATGAGAAGTGTTTTCTCCCAAATAATTCCCAGCTATTTCTTGAATGATAAGTCCAAATACGATTTCAATTTCTAAGCCATTTTTCATTTTCGTCTACTTTTTAAAAATATATAAACTTGTAATATGCTGAGACTTTCCCTTTCAATAATATTAGGCATAAAAGTTTAGTACTAGTCCCAGGTAAAAATCTTCAGCAGTTATCTGCAGTACTGCAGTTTTATAGCAGTAAAATTGCCGTTAGTTAGCAGTATTATGAAACAAATGACTGAAGTAACTGCATTAATATTGCAATTTGTAACTTCAAAATTACTACTATTTAACTGCAATTTTACTTCAGTATCACTGCTATTAAACTGCACTTTAACAATGACATTTCAGCAGTACTAGTAATTGCAATATTAATGAAGTTACTTCAGTCATTTGTTTCATTATACTGCTAACTAACTGCAATTTTACTGCTACAAAATGTCGTTTTTACTGTGAAAAAACTGCAGTCATTTATTACACTAATACTGCAGTTCTATACTTTTTATTGCAGTAATTGTGCAGGAACTTTTTTCCTGGGCTAATTCGCCCTTTCCTTGCCAGGACTCTTCTAGATCCTCAATAATACCACTTTAAGACTTTCAATTCAGAATGGTATAAATAACAGTTATTGATAAGTAGGGCCAAAATAAGTATTCATCCATGCATTGTTTTAGCAAAAAAAAATTTTGAAAAAAAACCTAATTTAAAAAGCAGCTATACACTGCATTAGAAGCCATAATCCCATCATTTTTTCCCCTCCTTTCTACTTGAGTGACAATCAAATGTCACACAGCGCTACTATTATGTTATTTCCAAGAGAATACCACCAAAAGATCCAATTACAGAAAAGCAGAGCATTCGAGTGGATCTGGTTCAATTACAATCACTACAGTTAACTTGTAGAATATAGTTTCTATTTTATTTGAGCTATAATGTGAGGGGAGATGAGTGGGCCCTCGTGTGGGATGCAACGATATTAGGCTCTAGTGACAAGAAATGGTCGTAACACCTAAAATTCATTGAACTAACTTTGCGTATTGTTTCTACGGCAACTTTTCACCCACGCCTTCAAATAAAAACAGTTAGTTCTCCATGATAAAATGCAAATAACGTGCATTTATAGCAGCAATTTGGCTTTTTAAAATCCCTCCCAAAATGCATTTTTGGTTATTTTGCTGATGCCAAACCTGTATGTGCTGCAATATATATATCATAGATTGGAAATCAAGGTGAGACAGACTATATCAGTTCAATAGAGGCTAAAAAACGTCATCAATTGTGAGGTCATTAGTAGACCTCAACGTAAAAAACCAGCCGTTGAGTTACATAATTATCCACTCATATTTAAATTTTTACAGTCCTATAGGACATAGGCCCCACAATAATATTATTGGGACTTTCTCTCAAAAACATAAGAATGTCAAATTTTTTCTTCAAAAATACAGGAATTTTCAAAAACCACATGAGCAACCAGATTTCTTGTTTTGAGATAAATGCGTTTAAAGGAAATCCAGAACTATTGCATTAAAATTAGTTATTTTAAAATTCTGAGCTTAATTAAACTTGCGCTTTGGTATGCACTTTCACATTTTGGTTCCTTCGAAGAAAATCTACTTGTTTTGAAACCACCTTAACCCTATACCCAAATTTGGGTACCTAATACTCAAAATTTTGAACAGTGATTCCGGTATTTTTCATCTTAAGTAGTGAAAATGAAAAACTTTTCCTATCTTACCCCAATTTGTTTATTGGATTAGTGGATAGAACAACACTTTAGCTACAATTTTAAATAAGCAACTCAATTTCTGCAAAAATGGACTCGTGTGTTAATTTGCAGCTATTAACAGATTTTTGTGAGATTAATTACTCTACTGTATGTAATGATAGACCATTTAAAATTTATCAAAATTATTAAATTAACGGATAACATAAAAAGTTACATTTGTTCAATATGGCCATTTCTGGTTAGGCCTAGGTATCACGGGGTGAGTTTAACTTTAGAAAAAGTTGAAATTTACCCCAACTTTAATTTTAAAGAGATGCATTAAATCCTTATGGCATTTATAGAAATACGGCACAAAATGAAGACAGTAATCCCCTTTCAAAAAGCAAAGCGCCATCTGTGATGAATGGATTTCAACTACAGTTTATACCTTACTAAAATGGCGGCCCACATTACTTGCTATAGATGTATGGCTCCATCTACGATAAATATTAAATGGACGAAAATTGAGTTTTCTTTTTGCCAAATGGGAGCATTATGAGAGCATTTCTAAATACCACCATAACAGAGTATATAAAATATAGTAAATAAAGAAAAATTGCCAAAATGTAGGAATATAATAAAAAAAAAATTAGGAAATATGGGACATTTGTGACCCCTGCACTTATCGGCTTTAAAAGTTGCCACCCAGGTCTAACAATCTTATTCCACGGTGTAGCTGAAACAAGCTTAAATTAGTCCTGGGGAACATTTGCCCCAGATTTTTTTCCTCTTCTGAAAGTAAAACTGTGTATATTAGCGCATCATTTTTCTCTTTTGCATACGTAAGTGTACCTCGGGAGACCCGAAGTGCGGGATGTTTTTATACAAGGGCCACCACCCAGGTTCCCTCCTTGCCCTAAAGGGGGAGTCGGATCCTCGCGTAATGCGAATGTTAGTATCAATATTGGATTTTTACTCCGACTTCACTTATGCGATCAAAAAGCCGAGTCTATTGTTATCAGGCAGCCGGGCCAGCTTGGCTTTCTGTATATGCGCTTGATTTACAACTCGGGTGTCTCTAGTGGCCCAAATCCCCAAATGCTCTCATCCAGTTTGCATTCCAACTAATGTAAATTTCGTGTTAGAAATTATTACCGCACTCTGTTACTCTGGAAAAAATAAAAATTCGCTGGGGGCCGCTAGTGCCGAGTTTTTAGTCGTAATACTTTTATGCCTCCTTTTTCTTTTCTCGATTTGAAAACAAAGTTAAAATATTGAGTCTGGCACTTTTTTTTCCCCTTTTTTTTCCCCTTTGCCTTAACTCGATTTTTTACTTTCCTGCTCATTTCTTACCTGCGTCTTGAAGAGGGCCACCAGCGGTGTCATCACGTCTTGTTCGACCATTGCCTCGCACACATCGTGATCGCCACAAACACTCAAATTCCTGGAATAAAAATAAAAAATTCATGCTTTAGCCTTATTTAATTAGATCAGAGATTCCTCTTGTAGGAATAATGGAAAACGTATTTAAACAAAGTGAGATGTTTTGATCACAATTCTGCTCCCCAGTGGGAAGCTGAAGTCATGCAAGACAATGAATTAAATTCGACAAAGTCAATGACTTAAACTTGGAAAAAAAATACTATCGGCATGTTTAAATATTTATTGATAGGTCGGCTATTTTGACTCAATTTACAACTGGACTGTATGCTCAAGGTAAATTACAGATTTCTACGAGCGAATGTGAGAGATACATGCATCATTTAGTCTGTACAGTTTCGTTAAGCTAATTAATTCAATTTGATATATATATATACTACTGCACATCAATTGCCATACAATTAATACAAACTTAATTACAAAATATTCAATTTTATTCATGGATTAGCCTATCATTTCCAAATATTTTTGTATTGGAGCTGACAGCCAAATCAAAATGGATAAAAATCAAGATATTTATTAGAAAAAAAATCAAAAATTATGAAACAAAAATTTTAAAAATTGGAGTATATTCTATCAAAATCATGATTTTTATTAACAAAAATGATATAGGCTATCACTAAATTATGTAATGTTGTGTGATACCTTATCCTACCATAGTTTCTTAGGCAAGTCCAAGGGTGGTGGGGAACCAGGGGTGATCGGGCTGATCACCCCCCCCCCCGACCACCCATTCGAAATAACTTCATCACTGGGTTGGCTTTACTACCCTATTGAGCCAAGAGTTTTCACAAAATCACCACCCTCCAAAATTCGTCCTAAATCGATCCTTTTTCCCCTGCTCCATGGATCATTTATTGGTTACAGTAACCATGTGCCTAGTATCGTTTACAGGTTTTTTTTGCACCATATTAATTGGCCCTCTGCAAAATATTTTGATAAGTTGGCACTTTTATCATTAAGACACCATTTTACCGACAGTATGTCGGTAAAATCAGCTCTCATGGAACACGTAGACACACATGTCCTAGAGGGCGCCACCAACTTTCAGTGTCTGCTGAAATCCATGGAAAAATGGCAACTAAAGGCTCTTTCACATATACATGTTTTTGTTCTATGTTGCATAGAGAAATGAGCATATGTTGAACTGTCACATGTACGGTGCATTCACATGGCCGATGATCAAATGTGCTAAGTTGTGTAGAATTAGAATTTTGTCTCATGCAAGTTTTCTACTTGGCCAATCATGGCCAAGCACGTGCAGAATTGTGGAAAAAATTACGAGTGACGTCACCTACATATGCAGAAAAGTTGGGCTGATCCCAACTTAGAAAACTTGACATAACTTCTCTCTATGTCAGCATAGTGACGTCACATGCAACCAACATAGCAGTCGGCTGCAACACATGTAAAAAAACATGGATATGTGAAAGAGCCTTAACATGTATTTGGCAAAAGTCGTAATTTCTTTAATTTGGAAACTGCTGCAATTATTATTGTCATGACCATTCATATCAGTTTAGTAAGTGTGTACAATTTAAATATTACTTGCTACAACAGGGACTTTCTCTTTAAATCAAACCATCTGAACTGCACATAAAATCACAATTTTTTCATGTTTCGATTTAAATCAATGATTTTCGTTCGAAAAAATTACATGAATTAAAGATGCACTTTCATCAAGACATTTAAATTCAAAAATGTTGTGCTGCGCAACGTGCCAATTACATTTAGAATTTAGTTTGATAGAAAATGCCACATTTTTAATGCAAAATTTTTGAATCCACACTTCTAAACCAGGTAGATACTTTTATTAAAAACACGGTCTAGAAACTACAGCAGATTCTTCCCTGTTCCTGCTATAAGCTTAAAACAAGTTAGGCCTACTGCAAATTTCAAAATGTCATAGGTGCACACCAGGGATTAGACAGGCAGCTCAACGGAATCACAGAGAACATCAACAAGCTTTGCCAGAAAAAGTAAAAAAAAGTAGTCTGAAATGAGTGAAAAGGGAAATATATCCATGTTTCCATTTAATGCGACAAATGGCAACCCTTTTCGTACAAATTGAAAGGTATCATAAATTATCAATTAACAGGAACCCATTATATATTTTTTCCCAGTTACTTCTTGATTAGCGGCTTGGTGACGTTCCCACCTTAGTGCCTCCCTCAGCCATCATTCACATTAATCCAACATCAACAACAACAACAATCCATTGCCATCAATGCCATTTCCAAAGCTTAGAAAAATGGCAAGGCATTAAATTTTCAACGGGGAATATTTTTCCGAGTATTGCGGATCGTCAGGCCCATTCTGGGTCGACGGGGTTACGGGTGTCACCAATAGGGCACCACAAAATTGCAATACATCACAGCGCCGAGATAGGTGTCTGGAAATAACACGATAAAGCCCTTATTAATAATGGCCCATTACAGATTGAAAAAAAAAACTAAATAAAAGTGAGCCGACTTCCATAAATGGTCTACCCTTACAATCATGTACTTTCTCCAGCAAAAAAATACAGTTTTCAATTCATGATCAAATTAATTTTTTCCGTGACTTTTCCAGTCTAAAATAAAAAAGTAGATATTTTTCTTAACGTTTTTATGGGTACAGATGTTGTATGCGTACTACAGTGGATGTTTTGGAGTAGAATGCACACTACAAAAGATGAATTTTTGTAGTATGTGTACTACAATAGATTAATTGGTGTATCATGCTTACTACAATACATAAAACAATGTCGTTTGCAAACAGCAATATGGAAACGTCAGTTTAATTATGAAAGTTTAAAGATAAAACCCAGCATTATATAACTTGACAATGTAATTAATATAATTTATTTCTCTTTTTGAAGAATAAGGGCTGCTCACTTTTATAATTATAGGCCTAATGTTTGTGTAAAGGTTTATTTTAAGAATAAGAAAGCTAAATTAATTTTAAATGATAGTCAAGAACGTGTGGCCCATTTCAATTCAATTCAACTCAGTACCCTACGATCAGAACTTTCTATGGATCAGAATGAAAGCTGCAAATGCCTTAAGAATCCATAAATTCATTGAAATAAATGAATTCATAAATCATTAATCTAAATATAAATCCATTAATTATGAAAGTTTAAAGATAAAAACCTGCATTATATAACTTGACGATGTAATTAATATAATTTCTTTTTCATTTTGAAGAATAAGGGCTGCTCACTTTGATAATTATAATGTTTGTGTAAAGGTTTATTTTTTAAGAATAAGAAAGCTAAATTAATTTTAAATAGAATTATGATAGCCAAGAACGTGTGGCCCATTTCAATTCAATTCAACTCAGTAGGCCTACGATCAGAACTTTCTATGGATAAGAATGAAAGCTGTCCATAAAAAGGACATCTTCGGCATTCATAAAAAGTGCAATTACCAGAACTAAATATAATCTTAATAATGGCTTCTTTTTTACAGTTTACTTCACATTAATATAGCTATGTTATATGTAAATATCAGTTGTGTGGACATAAATCTGAGGTTTATATATTCGTTAATTTTACTTTCAAGCATGCACATAAATCTAAGTAATATGTGCATAGGACATCATTGGCGTAGTATGCGTAGTATGCAGAGGCTATGAAGTACCTTTTTATGTATTATACGCGCCAGTGAAAATTAAACACCGGCATTATACTCTCGGAAAAATAAAATTACATATTTATAGAAAATTATGACAAAATTTGGATACCGTAGGCTATATTATTACAATTTGTATTAATTAGATAAACCCTTTGATATTTCGTTATTTGCTTTAGGTAATATATATATATATTTTTTAAATTATGTACATAAAATTAATGTTAATAACAAGTTCTTGCAAAGTCTGAATATAGACGAAAACATTTTTTGTTTGAAGTTGAAGGTCGGACTTTGGCATTTAGCATGAGGATTGCCAGTATTACAAAAATAAAATCAGCAACAAGTTAAAACAAATGTTTTTTGTCAAAAACAAGTCAAACCAGCCTTAACAATATATAATAAGAGTAGTGGCTGAAAACAACTACGAACACCCAAAGCCTACAAGTTATGCCTATTTATTTAATTTCATCAATTACAAGATTTCAGGGATGTGAAATGCAGAGGGTATAGCCTACCCTCTTTTCTCATTACGGGGCCTAAAATTTCATATTTTTTCACACTTATCAAATCTCAGGCATAGGCTCCTTAAACTTTTATCCCATTTCTCCCAATCCTATAGTGTACATATTCACTCGTTTGAGGGTATGGTGCCAAATATTCACTCCGCGGCCATTTTGAATTTGACCGAGCGGAGCGAG
>JAQIXP010001548.1:0-17985 GCA_034700285.1 Proteroiulus fuscus | reverse complement strand
TTCTGCAGTTTTGCAGTCAAACTGCAGGTGGACTGCAGAAAATTCGAATTTTCTGCAGACATTTTTTCGCTGGGTAGTGCACATCCTTTGTGGAAATTAAGGATATCGTACCTTTGTACATAAAAAGCATGTGACTAATACTGTATATAGGCTATACCTATATACATGCAGCAATGTCTGTGTCTCGTTTTAATGCTATTTTTATGGTGTGTCCATGCTATAAATATCTTGCTTTTGTAAAGAAACTTCGATCTATGTTTTACTGGCTTAAAGCCCATTACACCCCTTCACGCACTGATTGGTTCTTTGTTTATTTCAATGTGCTAGTGCAGTTTCAAAGAGCATTTTTCAAAGGAAATTTAAGCCCAGGCGTAGATTTACAAAGCCTATATTTAGGGACAATATACATTGTCTTCATTTCAATTTCTGACAGACACTTTGTAATGCAATATACTGCACAAAAAAAACGTAATATGTTGTGTGGTGTATTGTGGAAGGAAGCAATATACCTCTGCATACATATATAGAACTTAATGGGGTCTACAATGCATAGAATAATAGGAAAAATAGTGCATGCATATTGACTTTTAAGTTCTGTCTTAAATGTTTCAAAGAATTACATGTTTGATTATGTAGGCATGCATTGTTAGAAATATTTCAAGTAATATTACTTTTATCCTTGTATATTTTTCAACCTTAATGGCAATTTAGGTAGCCTAATTACTTTACAACATTATTACAGCCAGTATTTGTTTAGGTGCTATTATTTATGGTTATTTCTTGTAATGTGCCGAATTGCTTTTATTGCACCTTATATAAATGGGAGCTCGTAAAAAGCATTAATATTTCATAAAAATATGGAGGGTCGCCATGACATGCATCGTTATATGCAAGTTTCACACAATCATCTATCCGTAATTCAATTTAGAAAAATACTTTCCCATCTAAATGCTATTTTCACATTGTCCTCCCTCACAGAACTTGCTTAAAATTTTATGTTCTCAGTTATGACCATCAAAGCCAACCTATTTACAGTCCTACTATAAAAGTCATTTTGTTTTCTATATAGAAACTGATTTCAAATTTTAATTCGAGCATTTATGGCTTCTGTGCACGTCCATACAATACTATAAACGTTCTCTTCCTTCCTCCCTCTTTGTAATTTAGGATACTTATATGGCGATTTGCTTGGTTACCAACACTAATCTTTGGCATGCATGCGAAGTCTTAATTTATTGCCATCCATGCAAACTGAGAATTTATTGCCTAGACATAATAAAAGATTTGAAAATCCTAGGTGAAAATTCCTTTATGATACATTTCAAAAATGTTATGAGTCGACTACACATTTTTTAGTCGCTTCTACCATTTGCTTCATAGAATTTGAAGCTATATTCTGCATGAATATCTTGAATTCAAATCATGTTCCTGTAATAGCTCAATGCTATATATGATTTGCCTGAAATATTTGTCAGATTTTACATTTTCAAAGAAGTGTGACTGAATTTCAAATTGTTGTTGAGCATTTTATTGCTGTTTACAACCTGCATGTATAGTAGTGTATATAGCATACTGAAACTGCCGATGTTATAGCATGTATTATCTATGTAATAAAACCCTTTTTAATATAAGACAAATATTGATTTTGTGGCACCTGACAACAATAAAATTTATGCACATATACATGGTAGCACCATTTAATTCAATACTTGCATGTTTGCCTGCATGTAGGGGTACTTTAAATGTTCCCCATTCATTTTTCTTTCATTTCATATTGAATCATATTTGTATTAAAAGGATATAGCTAGATTGAATATTTTGATTTAATCATTTAAATCTCATTTTAATCAAATTGCTTTTTCTGTATACATACAATAACCTCTTGTTTAAGCATAGATGCATGAATGAGAGTATGGCTTGCATGCAATGAATGCTTTTGTGTGTGTTTCTATAACAAAAAAATTTAATTGCCAATTTGTTGCACGAAATTCGATTTAATACAAATATGGCTTGCAGTGTTATCAGTCCATCACTTTATTCATCGTAGGCAGTCTCAATATTTATATTGAAAATCATATTCTAAAACAATTATTTGCACACTTATTAGTTATAGTGATATTTTTGTGGGGGAAAATTTTAAACATGCATGTCAGATTTTGATATGGCAAACTCAGAAGCAACCCTACTTGACTTATAGTTTTCCAGATTGTGCAACGTTTTATAGAATTAGTTTGTAATTTTCAAGAAATTATAAAGCTTCATAACTCTTTCAAGCAATGTTGAAAAAAACCCCATTAAAATTGTTTCTTAATCTGTTATGTTTTAGCTAATGCGTATTGAAAAAGTAAACTATATATGGCATGGCTATAGCTATAATTTTAGTTATTTGTATAACTATATTATTAACTTAATTTTTTTTGTCGAATTTATGAACATATTTACAAGCATTATGAATAGTGATGTTGCTTATATATTTACCATGTTTTAAAGAATTTCTGTTTGAATTGTAAACACGCTCTTTCACTGCAAAGAAAGCAAATGAATTTGTGCAAATGTACTTTAGAAATGGGTGGTATTTATTGTTTCGCCTAATTAAAACATTTCAAACCTTTTACAATTCAATTTATTAAAAAAAATTTCTGAGCACTTTCTATAAAAGTATAAATATTAATAGTGGATGTTTCCCAACTTCATTTTAGGAATAAAATTCTGTAAAATTATATATATGGACATACATGATATATGTCATGCCTATATATATATATTTAGAAGCACATTCTAGCAAATATAATTTTTTATCAACCATTTTTTGCATTAGCCATTTTGGAAGTAAGGAAGTCCATTTATGGGAACATCTATATGATTTCTATTCCCAGCAACCATTTCAGGAGACGCATCTTATCAGTACTTTTTGCATTTAATTCATATAAGATTTCAACACAATTTCTAAAAAGGACATTATTTACAGAAAACACTTTTGCTATAGGTATAGTTATAATAAATTAATTCAGGTGAAAATTATGAAAAAAAAAGATATTGAAGACTATAAAATTGGTGAAAAAAGGTAAAAAGGTGTGGAATGATTAATTTTGGTGCAAAACTAAAGTGGTGAAAGATGATTAGATGTTTCTGAATTAAAATTAGGTGCACTTTAATTTATTTATAAATGAATGGATTTTAGAATGTAATTAAGTCTTTTTTAATTTTTTTATTAATTGGCTCAGATGAAAATCAGAATTTAAATTTATATTATAAATGATTTTGCTAAGCTGGGGATTACGTGTATATTCAGCTGATATATATCTTATACATAAACATATTTCATTTTAACTAGGCGCCTTATTATTGTGTTAATCTCGTAAGCTATAATTGCGGTTAAATAGATCCAATAAATCCTTATAAACTAAATTTCGAAGTAGATTCTCAGTGAATTGAATCGTGATCCACTTTTGCTAATGTAGTTTATATGAGTATAAAAGAACTTCACAACGAGAAACAAAAGTGAAGCGAATTTCGTCGAACTCATGTGTATAATTAAAGAGTAAACAGATAGACCTACTTCAATATATAGTAATTAATGGATCCATGTGTTAGTGTATTTACTTTTAAATTTAACTTATAATCACTTTAATGAACGTCTAACCACATATTTATAATCACAATGCATTCAAAATAGCCTCCTTTGATTAGCATATATATGAATTCTTCAGTTCATTCTAATTTTGAATGTTTCATAGGTTAGGTGCGTATGTTATACAAGTATTATGGAAGAGTATTTCTTACCTTCTTTATACTGTAAAACGTTTCGATGCTTTTCGTGCATTACAACACAACGGTATAACTTTTCCGCACTGAAATATAATGAGAAAAATATTTTAGAATTCTCAGAATTGTCATAACAAGATATTTTACACTATTTTTGTATGGTAAGAAAATTGAGCGTGCGCTTGAGATAATGCCCTTTGACCATTAGGATTGATTGATGGTTATGAAATGATTGAGAAGTTGACAGTATGACGACAATGAGTGGCTCTTTCTTGATTGATCAGTTTTCCTGTTCCCGGGAATCCTGTGTTACTTTTTTGCAGAAATCTGACAAATATGATTGGGACCTATACAAGGAGCTGTAAATAAGGAGTCTGTGATTTGGTTTTTGACGAGGGTAAAAATGTCTGTCAACTAAACTTGGGGGGTTAAACAAGCAAATTGCAATAAAAATATTGTCCATTCTGAATCCATTTTACCCAAACACTGCATGTCAATCTGAAGACATTTTCGAATGAGGTTTAGGATCTTAGCAAAATAACAAGAAGCCTTAATTCCATTACTACTACTAGTAGTAGTAAAGTGTTAATAAATGTGCAAAAATAGCTATACCTTATTTAGCAAGGCAATCAGAATTGCAAATAAATATGTATCCAAAAAGCTGCTTTAAATTTCCATTATACAAAACAAAATAGCATTTTTAGAAATTCTTTGCCAAGCAAACAAATAATATTGGTTTAGAAATCAACTCTAATGACTTAATACGGGACTCCGTTGCTTCAATTAAACCCAAGCTTTGTCACCTTGGTTAGTGCCGTTCCATCAGGATGGTTTATTAGTTATTGTTATTTACATCATTATTATTTTTTGTAAGAAATATAGGCCTACTTTATAAATTTAATTGATTGTAAGCTGTCTAGGTTTAATTTTCTTTCTAATTTTACTAAATGATAAGCATCATTTTATATTTGTTCTCGTATAGCCTATATGAGAATCCTATGCTAATATATTTTGCAATGGCATTTTTATTGAATATTTCTTTGCAACGATGAGCTAAGTAATCCCCAAAAATAATTGCAATTCATGACATTTTCAATATTTTCTAAAAATAAAGATGGCTTCTGGCATTACGTTGTCAAGTCGATATCTGCATATACTTCGTAACCTTTGGAGCAAAGCACGAGATATTTTAAGTGAGTTAAATGAGTTTTCGAAGAATTTCATTTATTTATATAGTCCAAGGCACCTTATGGTATATACTCACTTTCTCATGGATTATACTGTATCTCAGGCAATCGATTAAATCAACAAAGTCACTAACGTAATTGAATAGACAAGAATCCTTGCCTGTTCTGCACTTCCCATTAACAACAACAGGATTATTGGGAGAGAAATTATACACAGGCGGTCTAGATACATGGAAAACATTTTCTTTTCCCCAATCTTCATCTCCCCTTCAATCCATCTTAATTTTCATTTTTCTTCACCTGGATTTTGTTCTTACATTCAATTTATTCCTAAGACTCCTGAGAGAATAAGACTTCTAAAACAATATGTATACAGGTACCTCTTTCTTGCTACATATATATGCAGTTTTGCTTTATGAAGTCACAACATCTTCCCATCATATACTCCCAAACATTAATCTAGCTATTGGGAAGTCCTAGGATTCCATTTTGTTTTGCATTTATGGAATTATAGCATTGTATACATTTTCATTTACAAACTTTATACCAATCAAGCTCATTATAGAAAATTTAAGAATTATTCGACTGACCATATTGGCTTGTGAAAAATTATCAGACTGGTATAAAGTTTATAATTAAAAAATTACAATATTTAAACCCCATAAATGCAAAACAAAGTGGAGTCTTTGGACTTGCCAATTGCTATATAGTCAGAGGACCATAATTATGACCAGAACAGAGAACAAGCTGTCAGATGACTGAACTGATTCTTAAGAATTAAAGTTATAGCTTGCAAACGATGCTTTGTTTGTCTGCTGCTAATTATTTTGTGCCTGGTAATGAAATTTGTTCAAGAAACATGTTCAAGTCTTTTCCCTACACCAATCGTTAGCAACAACACTCTTCTTAAAATATTATATGAAAAGCTAGGGGTAAAGTCATCACCAGTGATGAATAGGATGAAAGAAGTTATGGGGGGGATGAGAAGTTGACAAGAATGTGAGGGAGCAATTTAATTGCAACTCCTTTTATGTACACAGTTGTGTTAATGGGTGTTAATTCCAGTGTAGTTTGCTGACAAAAGGCATTAGTGGCAGTACACATCATGCATGAAGTTGAATGGGGGAGAAATGTTTCCATCGTTTCCCCATCCCTACATTGCTGTGTGTATCCATAGTTAATATTTGTTGGAAAAGCTTTTTAATGGCACATCCTTGTTTTCTTCGTAAATCCAGTATATTATGCTAATACACAATTGCCTGCCTTTGTTTGATAATGAGAATAGTGAACCACCCTCGTCAATATCAAGTGCATCCTCTTGAAACATGATTCATTTGGACAAGTAATTTTTTGTTCATTAAAATAAGAAATGAAAGCACATCATACAGGAATAGCAAAAGAGCATGCCATTATATTCCATGTGTGCAGCAACTCCTTCGAGCAAGAAAATAAGGCTGACGAAGACAAAAGGAAACATTTTTCCTATTTTTCATATCAATTGAACAATTCCCTGGTTTGTTTTGAATTCATTTTTCATCATGTCGAGTCCCTTATCTTCTACCCAGAAACGAGGTGCAGCTAAACAAGGATTTTCTTTGGCTTTATAATCGATTTTTGAATGAGAAACATCTGAAGTAAAAACAAATTGTATCGATAAGCACAATTTATATGAATTGCTCTCCTTATATGCAATTGGTGAAAGAGAAAACTAAATTCAGTGAACTTTAACGTACGTAAAACATATTTAATGCCACTTGGGAAGTAAAGTTATAAACTACAGCCCTTGTGTGCATGCTTTGCAGCTGATGGGGAAATTGTAATATGCATAGATGAAGTGAACAGTTTACATATATAGGCCTACATATACATTCCCACTCAATTGTCCCGCTAGCAAATGCAATTTATTTAAGATATGTTTCTCTTTGTTTAGTCTCTCTAAAGATCTATAGATGCTTTTCTGCTTAAATTTCTTACCGTTTGCTTGATTTGGCAAATTGAGAAATATTGCAGTCTACTTCGTATATACAGTATTAAGAGAGTGTTATGGGAATATACATTTATAAATATTTGCTTTCCAAACATGGTAGCGCTTCGACTAAATAATTTAAATGCTATCAGAGCAATTTTTGAGTATGGTTAATGGCTTTTTCGTCTAGAATAGATATTATAGGCTATATGTATAAATTTTATGAAATTCCGTGAATTAAATTTTAGAATTATGTAGCAGTTAAAACATTAATTTTACTAAAGATATTATGGGCTAATTATTCAAGAGTTATATAGATTGGGGACTATACACGTGATGTTTCAACTAAATTTAATTATTTCTTCAGGAAATGCATTTATCAATTATATATATAAAGATTTTCTGCAGAAAAATTTACACTGACGTTCAGCAGTAATGTATATAAGCTGTTTGATATACAGTTTCTTTGATCTGGTTCTTCAGAAATCCTGATGAAGTTTAGCTTTCTGTATATATAACATGTGCACGAGTAATTTTTACTGCAGAAATTCGTCACCTTAATTCTGAAAGTTATAATTTCTGCAGAAAAATTATCCGGGGAAACGAGATTCAGCAGTGAGATTTATGCTGTGTAACACTGTCATATCAGTTTAAAATTGACTAGAATTAGCAGTAGGCCTATAACCTATGGCTTTGATGACTGACAATTCAAAGCATTCTTGGTTATAAAAGTCCATGTGTTCATCAAGTATAAAGAACCGGCTTATAGAAACTTCATTTTAACATTAAAATTCATGAAAAGGAAGGGCTGTCAAAGCCAGTGAACAAACATTTGTATCATTTTGAATGTGATAAAGAGAATCCATGAATCAAAGTGTCCCTTTTAGCCATTTCTATAAATTGGCAGTAATTATATAGTGATTATAAGAATAAATGCCTTTTTAGATATATTAAATTCTATTTAGCCGTTTGCTAAAGAAACCTATATACATATAAGAAACCCTATAAATGTAATCATATCTTTGATGTATTCACTTAGTGGATATGTCAAAAACTTTTAACCTCGGGGATTATACGTAAAAACCGAATTTAGTTTTTCTTTAAATAAGTTTTAAAGACAGCGTTTCTAGCCCGATAGGAATTGGTATACCCACGTCTTTTATTTTTTACAAATAAGGCTGTGTCATTTTTATTTAATTTTAATCTTCAATTTCTATTGTATTCCCCACAGGTTATATTCCCTTTTCCTATATGAATATTAAACCGACGTGCCTGGCATACATACCACATGCTTTCATGCATACTTTGCATACTTATTTGTATGCGAGGTATAAGCTTTTAATAATGTGAAAAAACTTCAAAACTTGAATAACAACCTAGCTTTATGACTATATAGAAAAAAATGTTTATAAATAGTTATTAGACATCACCAGCAAATAAAAAAAGATTATCTATATATACTCAACACCTATATGCAGGTATTTCATCAATAATCTATGCTTATATATAGTACTCGATCATTAAAAGTATATGGGACAAAGAGCATAGATACGTATAGACATTTTCTATACCAACAAGTACATGTATTTCAAAGTAAGTTTTCAAGAAGCTTGATATTTAAATAAATTCTTTAACATGTTTTACTATAGTACATGCATGCTACATATATATATACTGACAATATAGTTAATGCACAATAAGCCACTTGTAAGTATGAGATACAAATTGGTATTGTTATGTGATTAACATCAGGGACATTCGCCTAATATGTTTCAATGTTTCAAATGAACCAAATGTTTTAAAGTGTACGATTAATCCTTAATTCTTTTGTTGAAGAACTTTAATTCGACTTTTAATGATGCATGCAGCATCTAGGAGCAAAAATAAAACTTTGCCAAACTTTCCTCGAATGAGTTTGGTCTCGAAATTTTAGGGGTTTTAAATGCTCTATCCATATACCATTGTGAGTTGTTTATTGTCTTTCATTTTGATGAGGGCATAGCTTAGCCTATAGGTCTATTATTGAAAAATTTATATTTGGTAATGAGTATTAAGCGAGTTTAGAAAAAAATGCATATAGGGGGCCTATGAGATGTATGCCTTAAAATATGAAAAACAACTATCAACCTATAAGTCATTTTATACATGATTGATTATTTTCTGAGGACAATATATGAGCGCTGATTTTCTGTATATGTATGTAGGGCCTATACAACATAGAATACATCAGACAGGTGAATCTGTCAAAATATTTTACTTTCTCATTAGGCTGTCAGCAAGATAATTAATAAAATTGTCAGTATAGATTCCAATAATACACGAGCAGTACATGTAGTCAATGGAGAAAGTAAAATTAGTTACGATTGTCATCAATTCATGCAGTTTATATTTATTAGAATTTCTAGTTTACATTAGATATTCCAAAGAACTAGTACGCTAGTATGATAGTTTTGTATATTATGTAGGCCTGCTCCATATTCTGTAATGAAATATAGGACTTAGTAATTCAATAGAAAGCTTCTCAAATTTAAATGCATTCTTCTAAGTTTTTAATCATAAAGTATCCAATAATAAATTGTAAAATGATGAGAAGAGCTTGTGATATAACAGGATAAATATTTGATAATGTAAATATATTTGAAACCATTATTGTGGTTTAAATTATAAAACATAATAGTTAGCTTGTTGTTGTTTTTTTTTAAATCGAAAACTGATACCCTGTAAATTTACTTTATTTCGTTTTCTGGCGCGCATCATTTTTGTGCCAGTAAATGAATGCATATGCACTTTAGTCGCTATAGTTTTCAAATTGTCTATTTTATCAACAAAAAATTGATTTATATACTGGAATGCAAATATATGGCTCGAGAATTACTTTGCATTCCATCTTAACAAGACAAGGGAAATATACTGCTTCGCTAAGCTTGACTTAATGAAATCCCCCCCCCCAAATATTCGCTTATTCTAATTTCTCTTCTCCTCATATGCATATCTATATTCATTACTTTACAAGCATTTTTTATGGCCTTGTTTTATGAAAAATATTTCCAACAGCAAAGACTTCCTTTTCATTTTCAGTAATGCATCTCACGCTGTATAAGCTTGTTTTCGAGTCTATTGCTCTTTGTATAAGTTTGTCAAATGGCAGTATGTATAGTATTTATTAAAAGTTTGTTCATGTGGACTGAACAGTCCCAAAACTGGGCTCCACTCCTCAGCCCATTGAGTCACGTGCACCTGGTGCACCACAGGATACCACTTGGTATAGTTTATGATATGAAATAATGAAGGTATCCAGCAGAGAACTCATTTTTATGTCTCACTCTTTATGACCAATCAATGGTTGCATGGCTTTGAAAAGAGAATAACGTTATGCATGTGGAAAATTCACCAGACATGTATGATTGACAGGAAGCTTTGAAATATTCATGCATTTTGGATGAAACGCTTGGCATGTATTCACCATCTAAATGATGCGACGAATGAGGTGTATTTACGTGCGATAGAGAAAGTGTAATTCAATATGTCAAATAAAACACCTTTGCAAAAGTAATCAACAGTTTGTTACCTGTGGGTGAAATGAAGTGAACTAAAATGGAGGCTAATTGCTTGTGAATAGAGGCAACACACTGTTGGGTAATGATTTTCTAAATGTGAACTAGATTTTCACTAACGACAAATGTGCTTAAAAACCTAATTTTAATCCCCGATATTAAATGGCGAAAATATGCATATTTTCGTATTGTGGTCTTTCAATGGAAATATTGGTAATGGAAAATAAATATTCAAACATATATTTACCTATATAGGCTTATATGAAAGAGTGTTATCAGAATTCTGCAGAAAGTACTATTTACGTTGTCTGCAAAAATACTCATTTAGTGCATGCAGGTGTGATTTTTTTTTCTGGACAGATGCTCACGCAGAATTTCTGCATAGTCTTTGCCAAGAGATTAAACAGAATATCTGCAAAATTCTATGCAAAATCTATTGTGTACAGTTTCTTGTATGCAATAATTCTACTAATGGTGGAGAGATCCATTGAGGGTTAAAAGTTAACCCTTGGTTTATGTGCTAAACCTCAACTCAAGTCTATAAGTTTTTGTACTAACCCCCAACTTAACCCGAGGTTTAAATTTAAACCCTGACTGGATATCACCACTGTAAGAGTTTTATGCAAGAATGGTTCTGCAGGATATATCTCTTGTAATAGTGGTGCGCATTTTCACATCGTGTAGGCCTATCAGAATAATTTAGACATAAATAATTATATTAACTCTGATTTCAACATAACTCTGCCTAGCTTGTCATCGTTTTCTGCCGATCAATTTTACATAGAAATCCAAATTTATTTTTCATTTAGATCAAGTCCATGTTTCAGGATTTCAATCACATTGAATTCACTTCTATTTT
The DNA here is from genome assembly GCA_034700285.1 of Proteroiulus fuscus. Classification (NCBI taxonomy): domain Eukaryota; kingdom Metazoa; phylum Arthropoda; class Diplopoda; order Julida; family Blaniulidae; genus Proteroiulus; species Proteroiulus fuscus. Next base: position 6,654 of record JAQIXP010001548.1, on the reverse strand, counting down.
TATATATTCATTTTGTCTCTTATACAATTCTTGTCACTTGTCTTCCATACATACATTTTCTATAAACTTTGCTTTGGCCCACATGTTTTTATTATTCAGTCCAGAATGGACACGATTTTCTGAATCCCTTCACAAATTATCATTTTCATCTTTGACGACTCACATGACTGCATTTTTTGAAACCACTTACGTCCATCTCATCACATCAAATTTCTTTCAACTTACATTTGCAATTTTTCTTTAGAAAAAACTTCGCAGTTTCTATACCAAAGTTTTGATCACAAAAGCTTTATATCGACTCTTTAGCTCATCGAAAGGACCATTTGCTACACATATATATTTTATCTTTATTGTTGCCACTGATTTTAGTTGTGTCCATCCTCTCTCCTGTCCTCATTTTTTGTCATTTTTGAGGGGAAAATATAGTATATAGTCTATAAAGAAGTCTAGATGTCTACCATTAGTAGTTTTTCCATAGAGTGCTGTGACATAAGATAGTATAGTAAAAAGAAGGATTAGTTTTTCCTTAAAAAATAAATTTTGGAGTTAAAATTTTTCTTTTTGCTTCTGTCTCCCGGCACTTCCTTCCTTTTGGTACGTGCTTCATGTGCTAAAGAAACAGCTGTATTCAATGTAAAACTTGCGAAAAGCTGAAGAGGCATTTTGCAAACCGCAGCACAGATGCTTCTTCTTGAAACGAATCCTCTTGGACATATTTATGGCATTTTGCAGCCAACGAATAGCGACGAAGATGGTTACGTTTAACCTCTTTTACAAGTTTAAGAAATAAACGTGACATATCCAACATGAAACTAGCTAATTGTGCCTAAGAAGAAAGCAACGACGTTTCTTTACGACCCTCCAATCCAATTCAACGTGACAACACGCAATCTTCTAGCATCAAATCTTTCCAACTTTTCTCCTTAATCATCCTTTTCAAAAGCCTTTTTTCTCGGCGAGAAAAGTGAATGTATACATGCCCATGGCTACAGCATTTGCATATTTAAGATTATGCATCAATTTCAGAATCATGAAAATTGGATTTTAGCCACTTCACTCTTTATGTATGTATACATGTATGACAGCTACTTATAGAAACTTTGAAAGTAAAGCTTGCCAACTTAAGTTCTATTGCAATCATGCAAAATGTCATGAGGTCATCTCCTGCAAGAAAATTGATGGACCGTATTATTGATTATACCTTCCCGCTTCAAGAATGTTGAATAAAGCCATATGAAAAAAAATGTGTTATTGAATGCTTTGCATGCATGCTCATATTGAAATATCTCATTGAGAAGAAATTAATTTCCTGAAAGGCTATTAGTTTTAAACGTGTCCAGGGTGTATAATAAAGTCAAATTAAGACTTCCTTATCGCTAATTTTCCTGATGAATGCGAATTATTCTGGTATTGAAAATGGTTTCCGAAATCTACTCAACTTATAGCTTCAAAAATTCAAGCAATTTTAATGCCTAAAAATGTATCAGTAATTTTGTAAACGGGAAATATAAAACTTTTTGTGAGCAGTTTTACTGACATTTCACACAATTTTAAGTTAGGCTACTTTGATTTCCTGTAGTTTCTATATTTATTACAATGTATAGCAAGTATTAATGAAATTGCCAAATATGAAAAGTTTCTTCAGCCGGACTAATTTTCAGAATTAAGGTGACGAGTTTTTCAAAAAAAAAACATGTTTATATCCATATTAAATTAATAACTTTAATGCAGCATACATTAAAAGGTAGACGTACCCCCAGTATTTTTTTTTACTGCAGAGATTCGTCACCATATAACTTTGAAATGCAATTTCTGCAGAATTAGGTATACTTATTTTCATATTCCTTACAATATTTTATTTAACAGTATAGGCCTATGTGATATCTATATAAACAAAACAGTATATATACACGATTCTGTCTTATAGTCTATTGCAGTAAACTTTTTGTGACAACACTGATTTTCAAAACTCAGATCAATCTATTATATTTATTAACTTGTTATTAGTTTCAAACTTGTAATTAGTCATTGGTGATCAGATTGAAATTGTTTTGATACTTGTTTTTGCGATGAACATTTATGGGAGGAGATCACACACCAGAAAACGTCGTTGGTTGAGTTCAAAACTACATCCACAAGGCAATAAGCTGGTGCTGAAAGAACTTTTGATTTCTAATTTTGCATTTCTTATGGTGAATGAATGAGATTCCAATATTTTCTGCTGAAATATTTTCACTAGTGATATTTTCAAGCAGATATTAAAGACATACCATAGATTTGAGTTGCATTATTCTTAAGATTAAATGATGACAAGCTTGCGTGTAAACAAGAATCTTTGGGATTAAGTGTTAGTGAATTAATTCTCACATATGCATACGCCTAATTTTCTACCTAACTCCCATGTGCATAAATAGATTTTTATCAGAAATACATTTAATTTTCGTTCCGCGAAGTGATTACAAATCCCTACGTGAAATTGCTAGCTAAGGCTTTATTATTTTGAGGGAAATGACTTGGCTGTGAATATATGCGGTGGAGTTTTGGCATAAAAAACAAACATGCCGACAACTTTTGCTCTGCACTATGCAAATTAATAGGAAAAGATGGATATCGGCCGTTGCTATGCAACCGTCACGGTGTGTGGGACTATTTGGGCGGTGAATATTAGAAAATTTTGGTAAATTTAATTTATTTGAATTTGTCAAACTCCAATCATGGCAAAATGTGGAATTGACAGGTAGGTAATGACATGGTTCGATTTACCGGGGGGGTTGGGGGGGTTCGACCCCCCTAGTTAGATTCATAACCCCCCTAGTTATCTGCAGAAAAGACCCCCTAGTGGGTTCAACATTGCAGTACTCTCAACCCCCCCTAAAAGTTCGTGTAGAGAGTCACTGAAATTGTTAAACTCATACTAAAAATAATGGTAAAATTGGCACTTCTAGTGATTTTTAGACCATTTTTGAGTATTTTTGAGTGAAAAAAATCGCCTGCGGCGCCATTTTGAGTCCATTTTTACAATGATGTACAAAAACCTAATTTTCACTTATGGCCAAAAATTTAGGAACATTTTTTTGGTCAGGTTCCCCCCCCCTCCCCCCCCCCCCCCAAAAAAATGGATTTCTGGGTGCGGCACTGCCTGCAATGTCCAACCCCCCTAGTTCAAAATGCCAAAATCGAACCCTGGGTAATGATGATGCTGACGTATCACCATGCATGCAAAGCTTAATTTATCAACATGCAAGGTTTTCTGGCACATCTATATATTGTCAATTACTGTATAGGCTACTAACTGGGCCATATTTAGGGTAGGCTGATGGTTGTTTTTAGGGAGGTGGATTGCATTAGATCCTAAATTGTAAATCAGGTCGAACTTCAGAGTGGCCACCAAGGGTTTACACAAAGTGTAAAAATAATCTCAATTTAAATTGAATTTTAGTCAGATAGGCCTACACGTGTAATTGAATGCCCTGAGGATCAACACTTTGTATACCCAAAGAATATTTGATCAGTGCATGTGTGAATATTATACTAAAACACATCCAATGTCAGACCAAAATTCACTTTAAAACTAAAACAGCTAATTTGTCATTTTATTAAAATATATGAATTAGTTATTTACTAAAACCATGTTTCAATATAACTGCATGAACTGGTCATGCGAGATGTCTGGTGGAAATTTCACCAAATAAAAGTTCCTTACATAAAGCATTTTCTGCAAGATTTACATACCTTTTGGCAAATTTTACATTGATTTATCTCAATATTCTTCAGAACTAGTTGTATATGATGCAACCAACACTACTTCAACTGCCCTCTGGCTATTTCATGAAAGTTCAGCAATATCACTCGCTACACTTCTGCTTGGTAAATTTAATAAAGCACAGGAGGCACCTTGTCCAAATTTGTTTACACTGGAAGTCCACTATTTACAGGCTTTTAGGCAATATAAGAGCCTCTGTTAATAATAGTCTGTTGACCAAACTAAATTTTATTACTGGGGCTGTACTTCCAGTCAGTGATCCAAATTGGGTATATATATACCAGAGGAAATGAATAAAAAAGAGGTCTTCACAAACTTTATGTTACTTTCATGGTTTCGAACCATGCAAATAATAGGGCTATGGCTGGAAAAGTTGCTATGAAAACAATAACAACCATTTCCTAACATGCCAGAAAAAAAATGTTTTTAATTAATTGCCTTTGTACAAAGAATAGCAAACGCGGTTGAAGTCTAAATATCTAAATCTCCCCAAATTAATTACCTTTTATATTAGCATGGAAACTAAACTGACAAAAGTGAGGTAATTAATCATAAGTTGCTGTGCTATTTATATTCCAGCAAAACAAATGACCAGCACAAAACTTGACCAGAATAAAAATTGCCCTAAAATATTAGTCATTTGTCAAATGCTTGCAAGGTAAATGCTTGCTTTGAATGGACTATTCTGTCTGTGGCCATCATTAAAAAGCTAACTTATAAAATGAAAAATATTTCTCTATGGAATGAAAATTTATTCCGAGAAAAAACCACTGCAGGCTAATGGATGGTATAAAATACCTCTAATAAAATTCTTGTTAATTAATCACATCCGCAAACATATATCACAGGGGGTAGTTAACCATTAATTAATTAATGACCAGTGAAATAAGTTTCTAACAATTTCTTTAATCATTACAAGCTGTTTCCTTGAGAATAATTCCACTAGTAACTTGGAAAAGAATGTCACCGTCTAAAATTCTTTAACACTGTGGAAAAAGAGTTCTGTTGTTTATGTCATGCATTCCCATCTAAAGTGCATGCATGTATGGCCAGGCGCCAAACAAATAGTGCAAACGTCTTTGTTCCACCTTGCTTAAGTATTCATTCAGATCTAAGGTTCTAATAACTTGTAAGATCAGCCATTGCATGGATTTCTATCACGAGTAGGCCTATTTTGCATTAACAACTGCCAAGAATTTCCCTCTGACTTATATGAAGATTGGCTTTTGTCGTAGGCCTATAGTCACGTGGGTATAGAATTTCTGACCCCCAGAGATGCTGCAGGCATCAAAAACATGCTGGAAATATGGCAACTTGTATTCAGGTGTATGCAGTATACTTGTACTATCATGCATACAGAAATGCTAGCCAAAACATCTGGAATATGTGCTATATTGGAATTCAGCATTGAGTACTGAGTTTGCACAAGCATAAGCTATACCCGTATTTGGTGTCTCCAATAACCATGATGCCAGTGGTTTTTTTTCCTTAAATGTAAAAGTCAATTCGACTTTAAAGATTTTTTGGAATTATAGTCTCAAGAGAGTTACATGATGTTTTCGTTTTATATAGCACTAAATACCTTTGCTCCATGGATGATTCCACTGAACAAGCCACTTGTTGTGTATGTTATACTGTACAGTATATACATGTAGTCCTATAAATTTTAGCTATACAAAATTATGTAGGCCTAATATACCGGTATAAAGAATTAATTGAGCTCATTTTGATATTTAGGTAATAATTATTTTTGGTAGACATATAGTAAATTAACTGCCTTAATACAGCATAATCATACTATTCAGTGAAAGTCAATTAAGTCACGGTGGTTAAAGTCCACCCAACAATAAAACAATATTTTGCTATGTGGTTTGATAATTACTTGGCTTTTGGTTTTGAAAGTTAGCAGGGTGGCCCCCTGCACTCAGAGCATGTCCGTGCACATGTATTTCTCATTTTGATGAACACCAAAACGAGTGGACATGTGATGATTGATTAATCCATCAATCAATTGTGGATGAAATTGATATTGTGTTGAGGAAAACAATGTTTGACAAAATTGTCTCATTCACGTACCACTCTCCTATATACTTTTAACTAATCTACACTCGTATATATATGGCCTATATATGGGTGCACTGGTGCTAACTTAATTATCAAACGAACAGCAGAAGTACGTTCTATTATTCCAGTTGTATAGAATGCATAGAAGTAAGAAATAGACCAAATTTAGCCAAGAGAAGATTTGGATTTTATGAGTGAGTATAGCCTATATATGGATAAGATGATTACTCTACAGAAAAATACGAGCTTTTACTTTCATGAATTACCCATTCAGACAAAATAAGTGTGCACTGCATGCATGCTGAAATTTTAGCTTCAATTATATCCATATTATATTTACCATCATGCAGATATACATGTATAACAGATACGAAATGCCATAGGTTAAGGGGTCATCCACATTATATATAGGTAAGCACTTATAAGAAGAGGAGGTAGTTTTCAAAATTGCTATGTGTACGTAGGCCTATATCATTTTTGAAAGCCAGGAATACATAAATGGAAAGTTTAATTTTAATTTTCACTAATATTAGGCCTACTCTAGATTTTAAACATGTTAAGATTCCTGACAATTGAAATACTTTAACTATAAAAGAACCAAGATCATGATACTCAGTTTTAAATATTTTTTAACAATTTTGTTAAGAAGTATTACAGGAGGAGCTAGGGGGGGGTTGGGAAGTATTAATTGTTTAAAAGAATATATTTCATAATAATTATGAGAATGGCCCTCTATTACGCAATAACCATTGTGAGATGGCCGCCCCAAACCCACCCTGTAAATGGGTTAAACTAAGGTAAATTACAGGGTGGGTGGGTGGTAAACT
>JAQIXP010001547.1:0-17987 GCA_034700285.1 Proteroiulus fuscus | reverse complement strand
GACAACAGCAAAACGCTCAAGGTCCTAACTATGTATCCAAATGGTAACAGGGTAATAGCGCTAAAACACGCCTATTGACCGGCTTGTAGGGTTTATGGTGCATGGCCTGGCGTGGCTATGAATACTAAATAATATAATTTATTTTCATTCTTCGATTTAAAAATCCTGTACATTTGTAATCTACAGCAGTTGATTAAAATCAAGCCACCCTATTACCTCTTGTCATTGTAGGTGACTATACCATTTGAGCTACATGATATCGTGTACATGAACAGCAAATTAAATCATTCTCGGCAGGGTCCATCCAAAATTTAGAATTAGTGGCAGTTAAAAAAAAGAAATTATCGTGTGCATGAAATTAACAAAAGAACAGGGGCAGATTATGAATTTTGTTACGATGAGAGAAACTTTCACCTGACATTTCTTCATATTTTTAATTGGAAATGAGATATTAGGTAACAAGGGGCTGATTCATTCAGTCACGTTCAACTTTCTTAATTTCCTGTTTATAGGAGCAATTTTAGGAAACAATGGCTAAACGATCAGCCACTACCGAGTTAAATCATGACAACTGGAATGATGAGTTGCCCGTCGAGGAAGCTGGGACCTTCCGAACAGCTTCCAGTGAGGTGACCAGCAAGCGGGTTCTCAAAAAGGCCAAAAGACGACTTGGGGGAAACTCTGAAAGCAGTTCTGTATTCAAGGGATTTTCGGGCTTCACATCTCTCAAGTCGACAGGGTCAGGTAGCCCGTTCGACAAATTATTAACTAGTGACAGTTTCAAATCGGGATTTCAGTCGGATACATCAAGTTTAAATATCACGCCATTTGTGATTGGCAGCGAAACCAAATTTGATCAGAGCCTAGTTTCGAGTAATGAGCAGTATTCCAGAGGGAAGTATTTGCAACTGCTGCGTAACCTTAATGAAAGCATATTGTCATGGATAAGTCAACAGGTAGATAATTCGCCTATTGGTGTTTTGCATCCAATTTTCAACGAGTACAACAACTACCTTCGACAACTGAAACAGAAGTGTTCCCAGGGCGAAAGCATGTCCAAAAAAGAGCTCTCACTCCAATGCAAGTTGTTCACAAAATATGACTTAGTGCAGCTACGTCGATTAAATGAAGCTGTTGTTGAATGGATTAAGCTGCACGTGGGGAAGAACCCTGTGTGCATTCTGACCCCAATTTTTGATGACTACAGCAAATATGTAAAGCAATTTGAGGAGAAATATTTGAAAACAAACACCAAAGTGTCCAATGAACAAATCACTGTTGGAACGCCACTAACAAGTTTCAAATTTGGCTTTGAAAATAATACGCCTCAAACTTTTGTTGGTACTAACAATGAAGACGATGACTATGTACCACCCAAGACAGAGGTTCAGGTGGTGAAAGAAGATGATGCATTTTACTCAGTGCGGTGCAAGTTATTTTATAAAAAGGATGGCAAGTACACCGAGAAGGGTGTTGGTACTTTGTATTTGAAATGCATTGATGGCAAGACCCAGCTTCTGGTGCGGGCAGAGACCAATCTAGGCTTGCATCTGTTGAACGTTTACGTGGTGCCTGAAATTCCCACTTGTCGTGTTGGGAAGAATAACGTCAATCTGGTGTGCATACCACACCCACCGTTAAACCCCAAAGTTCCTTCTACCGAACCAGTCACATTCTTGCTGCGAGTGAAAGACGAGGCCGAGGCTGACCAGTTACTCGAAAAGCTGGAACAAAGCAAAATGTGAGACGACTTTCCAACTAAATCAATTTTGAAATAGGTGTAAGGCTTAATATTTTTACTTTGACAAAATGACATAATTGACCTGTTCAAATGGAATAAAGCACAAAATCTGAATGCAAAATCTAGGAAATTGATTTGGCATAGGCCTACAATTTTTGCTTGTGTGCAAAATAAACGTCATTGAATTTAAGGACAGTTGATTGTACCGAGAGAATTCATTCTCTAACAGCTAATTAGCTTTTTTTTACTCTAATGATTCAACCCATGAGCCCGCTAAGGGCCTGAGCTAAATGCATGATAAACACAATCGTGTTCTGTTGGCTTTTTATTTGGGAGATCCCGAGTTCAATTTCCAAGCTGCATTGACTATGGCTTTTGTGGCTTCCCATTGCACCTCCATGTATGGCATTCCTTCCCCTTTACAATCACTCCATGTTAGGAACCCTTGTTAGCGACAAGGCCTGCAGGGTTTGCACTATGCCATCTGCAGATGGGTGTTCAATGTTAACTACTCTTGTTACTATTAAAATAAACCAAACCATTGGTTTATTAAAACCATTATTACCATTATGGTCATAAAAACCATTATTAAAATACTAATTTGCTTACTTTGATCTTGGTGACATGAATGTGACAGTGAATGAACAGAATATTAATGTTACTCTCCATTTGAATTGACTCTGATTTCTTTTGCTTCAGTTAATGATGTTTAATAGTCACGACTGACGTGGGAGTCTCCTTCTGATAGTGGGATACCCCCTACCAAATGGCATCATGATATCATACAGGCGCGGTCCCACGGGGAAGGGGACTGGGGCGGTCACCCCCCACGCCTCCTTTAAGGCCTCTTTGGTGCTCTGTAAGGCTTGTCCCCGGCCTCTCGTTGGGCACCGAGTTGAATTGAAAAACGTAACTCGGAGGGTAATTGTTGTTTTTTTGCATTGGGACAGTTAACAACGTACCGGTACAGTAGGCTCTATTTTATCAATTATCCCTATTTACAATGTAAACTTTTCTATTTTTATGATCTACTTTTCAATTATATAATCAACAATTTAATAGTTTTCTTGTCTTTCTCACATTTTTCAATAAAAGTACACTGTGAATGAGATCATAACCAAATTTAATCTTGCATTGCAGTGTTAACATTTTGTGACCCACAGCCCACCTGCATCAGCCATGTTGGGTCTGGTCCATGCATTCCTTGATCATATATGGCCCACCAGTGGGCCTCACAAATACACATTATTGTATGCGGAAAGATGATGCCACAAGGCAAATGACAGACAGCAGTGCATTTGAAATAAGTGCAAAATATGTTTTGAATGTGCGCAATGGTGTGTGTGTGTGTATATATATATATATACTTGTGCCTATAATTTTAGCCATTGACCCATTGCATTACATGTATAGGAGAAATTAAATTGCACGTGATAATTTGATGAAGTTTGCCTTGTGAACTGAGTCGGATAAAAAACATGGCATTTCTCAATGAAATTGTCTAATTTATTTGAAAAATAATTCTCAATTGTAGGCTTAACCATATGTACAAGCAATAGAAAATTTTACTTTAGCCTTATTGGCCTCTTTTCTATTTACACTTTGACAATATAGATTCAAGTCAAGACTTATTTATCAAGAAATACAAAACACACCTTAAAGAGGACCAATATCAATACTCTAACCAAGAACTCATATACTGGCAAGTGGATGGTGAAACAATCCCTCCTTCTTGACAACTGTTGATCAGCTGTAAAAAATAATAAATAAAAAAAAAAACTATACTAATGGTAGCGACTTTCCAACCCCTTGGTTAGTATCCACAAATTAAAGGGGTAGTACAGTTTAGTTGTTTCATTGCATGTTGCTTGAAATCGTACATGTGTATTATGGCAAATTCCAGACCTACCTTCCATGCTTACATCACTTAGATATCATTCCACAAGACAGATAAATGTTTTGCAAGTGAAATTTATATTTAAAAAAAATCTCTGTACTTCCTCTTGAAGTACTTACTGGGCAAACACCACACGGGACCATAACCAAGCTGGTTGGTGGCAAAAGGGATTTTATGGCCCTGTAAGATGTACGTTCGCTTGCTTCCAAGGATTCATTCACCATGACGGATTTTTCCACTTTGTTGTCATAGATTAACGTGTTCAAAATTGCTTCAACATCCTCCATGGAAAGTTCCACCTATTAACAATGACAAATGATTTTATTGCTGTGTCCATTTTATAAAATTTAAAAGGACAAAAATTAATGCTAACCTTACTGATTCCTATTTCAGCTATGAATTTCCATATTTCCTTTATAGTTGCACAACTCTTGTTTCTCTGTGAAATGGGGTCTTTTGAGGTTTGCTGAGCAACTTCAGCCTATATAATGCTTTAAAAATGTTAATTCGACCAAGTATGTTTCTTATAAACTTAAAATATACAGGTACCTTTTGGCACAAAAAATTGTAGCACTGTTGGTTTAAAACCTCCACAAACACGGATTCGAACTCTTGATCCGAATACCAAGCCCCACCAGTCACGGAACGATCTGGTTGCTCATTGTATAACATATAAACCTTCTTTTTAGATGCAGCCACTGACTTCACAGCCTTGATTAGTTTTTTGCTTTCCAAACTCTTCAAAATTTTATTTACTTGAGCTGGTACTAGATTACTCTTAAAACGAATGTCTCGAGTCCATATTCCTGAAATGTATAAACTCCAATCATTAATATGCCAGCAAGCAGATAAATGTCCGATGCTTAACCTTGGATTGGCTATTAATTAATAAACAAGGTAGCTGATAACATTTGTTAAGCCCATATATTAGCAATTAAACCACCTTTATTCCCAGATGCCCCGATAATTTGATAAATCAATTTCTCTTCTGTATCTGCTCCTTTAACATTTTTTGCTGCTTCTGGATCCTTTAGACGATACACAAGGCCATCCCCACTTTGTAACAGGTGAATCTTGCCCTAAAACCGGCAATAATTAAGCATCAAATTAGTTACATGGCCATTCAAATATTATGCCAACATTTTAGGGGTGGTGGATTGACTCATATAATGAATTCCTTTATTGAACGGTATTTTGCTCAGTTTACATTCACTTTCTATTAAGATCGAAATGGAGCAATGGAAGTGGTTATACACTCGCTCCAAGTGCTTACCCTTTGGTCCCATCACACTTGCAGTGATCTTTTGAGCAGAGCTAACGGATCACTTTTTGCTTTCATTGCTCACTCACAGTTCCAAAAAGGAATACAGTGATATTTATGATGTGTGGGGTGGTTAATGTGATGATGACGAAATATAAGTTGTTTTAAAATTTAGGCAATCTAAAATTACAACCGCGAAAATTTTTTTTATTGATGGGGGGAGGGGAGGTTGGAAGTACAGAGAGAGAGAGCGAAAGGAAGGGGGGGTCATGACACCCCCTAAAATGTTTGGACTTAAACTAGAAAAAATGGGGAAATATACAATTTTGGTGATTTTTAGTCCATATTTGAGTGTACATGATGAACAAAAACCTTATTATTTTTGCCTATGGCCAATTTTCCAACAATTTTTTGGGTTGGGGCTCTCCCGAAATGGATTTTTGGGTGTGGCCCTGACCGTGATTCCCTCCCCCCCCAAAAAAAACCAAAGTCTGGATCCGCTACTGTCTTCCCCTCCATATTATAATGTATTACCGTATATTAAAATTTATGTTTTTTAACAGCTACCTTTTAACCATGCAGATATATTTTTGGTGCTAAACGTTTAATGTTCGTTGGAGCTAATGTACGACAGATTAACCAGGAACAGTTGGACTGCTACACCTACTTAACCAGGGGGCTTTGCCCCCTGGGACCCCCATAACATAACCTAACCTAGCCTATACTTACTTTTCGGACGACCCCTATCCTATGCAATGCATTTGCCCTGGTTCATCTGTCGTACAATATAGCTCCCGTCTAAACTGTATTAAAAGCAAGTGGAGATTTATACCAAGTCTTGATTAACCGGTACTAGCTTTCTCACCATTGACAGCAGCCGATTAATAGCACTGGCTTTTTGCTCTACTTCTGTATTTGGAGGTAGACCATTTTGCATTTGCTGGTTGGTGATTCCCTTGGGATTTTGAGCACATAATTGAATTATTCGGCTTTCCAAATCTATAGCATCGATTTGGCTGGATGTTCCCGGCATACTAGAATCCATTTCCAATTAAAAAATATGTTTACACTTTGCACAAATTTAGCTTTGATTTCAACAATATTAACCACGTGTCCTCCATCCACATGGACCTGTCAAACAAGATCATCCCGCACCCAATTAATAAAATATTTCAAGTAAATGAAGATTACAGGCGTAATAAATATGCATCAAGTGATATTTATTTATTTATTTTTAATGCTGAGGGTGCTTAACAATATATTTTTACGTACTACTAATTTTGACGAATCAGAAACGAGCGTGTTCGATTTTGGACAATGAAGGACGAAATGACGGAGGACAGAGACGAGAAAGAAAGTGGCCAAGAAACCACAGTAAGATTCTCGGTTCTTCTTATTTCATAGTCATCGAAGTATATGAACTGTATAGGGAATGATACATTACATTTTATTTGAGAATAAATAAGTGGGAATGGCTCCTAAATAGAATAGTTTTTTGAAGACCAGAAAATTTCAAGATGGAGGTGTTTTATCGAGCCAGGTGCATTGTGGGATAGGAAATTTATAAAAATGAAGAAGACAAGATGGCGACCTGTTTTCTTGTCAATCTTATATCGCTCTTTGATGTGCTTTTATTTCAGCTCAAACATATTTGGGAGAGAATAAAAATGTATAAAACAACAATAGAGACAAATGATAGTTGTGTAATTTGTAAATAATTTGATGAAAGTTCATACATTTGCACAGTCAGACTGCTGCAGTGACAAGGGCAATCAGGAAAGTCCTGTACTAAACCAGCTTGCAAGCAGAGATTATTAAATACTAATTAATAATTATTTAATAATCTCTGTTGCAAGTAGCTTGCTGTTTCAAAAAATGTGTAAGTTTCTGCACAAAAAGAAACCCGGACTTTTTATGCATAATATTTAGTTCAGGTAATTTCAGAAAAATATAAATATTATCATGATGAATGATCGTGCAGAGTACTTTCATATTTAGGGCTACTTTTTAATTTTAATACAGAAAAAAGGACCAAATAAAATATTTTGCATTTTAATAATTTGTGTTCATAAAATTTCTACTGACATTTTTAGTCTTCAATTTTAAATTAATATTGCATAACATTTTGTGCATAAATTGTTGAAAATAACTGTTGATGAGGCAGTTGTAATTTTTTTGGGAATCCTACGTGGGATTACTAAAAAATTAGTTTTTTGATGACGTCGTATTTAAATGGCCCCTAAGCTAAATTTCCTTAACTGAGCACATTAGGGTCATTAATTAAATTAACTAAATAATGGCATCAATGGATTTACGTCAACGAATGCTTAAATTATCTCCGGCATTTTTCAAGGAATTGGTTTTTTTTTTTATTAGAATCAATTTTCATAATAATTACAGGTTTAGAGAAAGAAAAAAAAAATTTAATGAAAGATTTTCAATTTTTTGAAAGTGTATAATTTCAGACCCTTTGATACTCCAGCAATTTATGGGTGGCCCCCCTATATCTCTTGCATGTTATTTCCAAGCAAATCTGCTGTTTAGATCCCAGCGTATGAGCATGTGAAGCAAGTTTGTGAATTTTCACTTCCTCCTGATGAGGTTTATGAAAGTTAATTTACTGTCTCTATTCAAATTCACGTAATTATTTGAATTCCTTGCAATTTAAATTGTTGTGCTTTGTCAAAACATGATTTTGACAACTTAAGACTTCATTCTTAACCGTTCCTGCTAAACTCTTTTTATCTTCAGTATTAATATTAAACAATTTGTAATCTAGACAAATAGAAAATAGAGATTGTATGCTTTGTTTGAAATAAGCAAACCAATTGTTAAATCTCACTTTAGGTTGAACCTTAAAGGTACAGTCTCACTTTGTAACAAGTGATTTTAAGTTGAGAAAGGCATTCATATTAATGTTTTCAACATACTTACCATAAATCAGAATTCATGCATTTCCAAAAGACATCCTATGCCATTTTACCATATTTGGATAATAATGCCTACTGCACTGTCAAAAATGTTCTGGACCTGCTCCGGAGTGCCAACAACAAAAGTTCAAATTGCATTCAAAAATGCTTCTGGAGTGCCAACCGATATAGAGTAAAATTTCTAAAGAAAGAGCATGTGCTACTGCTAAGAAAATGGTTGAGTGGTAACATTCCCGCCTCACAATTGGGAGACCTGGGTTCAATTCCAAAGGTCGGCTGTCTTGATCATGGTTTTCGTGGTTTCCCATGAGACGACCTTCTAGGCCTTTCCGCCTATTAAAAGCAAATGCCGGGGAAGTACCTCTTAAAAGTCGGCCACGACCGCATTTGCCTCCCAACCCTTCCCCTTCCTCATCATCAATGAATTGCCTTGAAAGCTTCAATAAGCTTACTTTGCTTTCAAAAATTATAGTGCTACTGACTCGATTTGATGCTGTTTCGTTTCTTTAGACCTTAAAAAGAAATGGGTCTTTAAAGTGTAGTTATGCATTACCTTGAAGGAAATGCTAGGGACTGCTGTCACTTAACAAAAATGGCACCATTTCATGAAACTTAATTTAATATGAATTTATGCTGTTTGCAATAACTATTTATTGAATGGTAAGACTAATTAACATTCCACTGTCCATTCGTTTCATCACTTTTTTATCGTCCTTATACAAATAATTTAATTCAAAGTGAGACGTCCCTTTAACCCTGTATGTGCGTTTAGAGAGATAATTGATTCAATTACTAGAAAGCTTTGATGTATTTACTCTGGTATTTCTTGCATATTTCAGACAGTTGTGACGGAAGGATGCAGAATGCCTGTCCGTATGCGTAATGGGGATGACTGGCGTAAGATCTTGCTGCACTCTTATTTATTTTCCTGTTTTGTGCTTGTAAATATGATCCTAATTTAGTTTTTTGTATCTGCATAGCATTGGCTGAAATTTTAAGTGTTAAGGAACAGAATGGGCACATACTTTATTACGTACATTACATAGACTGTAAGCGTACTTTGTCATCGATCGCTGAATGACTTCGTGGCCATATCACTAGATTCATTACATATTTTAAAGATAACAAAAGGTTGGATGAATGGGTACTCGAAGATCGCTTAAACTTGAAAAAAATGCAGTTGCCAAAAAAGGAAGCCACAACACCAAAGAAGGGTGAAAAGAACGGCTCTCGGCCTACTACCCCTGACAAGGAACTGGTGAGTGTTTTAGCAGATCTAGACACGCTTAGCCAATTATGGTCCTCATCTGCCCGTTCCATTTTAGTTGCGTGACTTCATCCCTATGCAAAATGGTGCCGAAAAAATCGAGAGAATTGAAAGGATAGAACGGTTGTTGCCGCCACCGACAACAGGAGGAATGCAAAAAAAATCTGCAGGAAGAAAAAGAAAATTGCCTCCAGTTGAAAACGAGGTAGGATACACTCCTTTCCTCTTTCTGTGCAATAATTATTTTTTTGTAAACTGGATGATAATTACATGATAGATATTATGCATGTGTATAGGATTCTCAAGATTCGTCTCCTAGCCCTCGCATGACAGGCAGTTTGGTTTCACATAATGACGACATTGTCACTAGGATGAAAAATATAGAAATGATAGAACTGGGAAAGCATCGCATCAGGCCGTGGTATTTCTCACCTTATCCACAGGTAAGTGTTGCATTTTATATATTTCTCTTAACTTTTTACTTAAAAAAATGAAACAGCCGAAGTGAAAATGATTAAATATGATAATAAAATTTAAATTAAAAATGCAAAATTGTGTAACAACACTTATTTGTGTTATTTAACAAGTAAACAGCATATAGACCTACACATTAACAAATGTAAGATCGGTGAATTAAAGTCTGCGTTGGTATAGAAAACTGAATTACAAAAGGCCAGAAATTTTAGTTAATAGGTTTGGTTTAAGCTCTTGATTTGAATTAGTGATGAATTGGTGGAAAAACAGGTTATGCATTATTATGCAAGATTGTACCCAGTTAAACGTCACAATTTAATTGATACAAATCAAATTTCCAGTTATTAAAGTTTGCTTGTGTATTCTACTTGGTCAAACCTGTGCTTCATTTAGTTGACAAGGTGCAAGCAAATGTGATTTTTTTTCTTCTGAAACTACATGTGAAACGTTTTCAGAAGTTGATTTATATTTGGTTTTCTGTGCTTCATGAGCTTCTATGTGGTTTAGGAATTCACAAGTCTGCCATGTATTTATCTATGCGAATTTTGCCTACGGTTTGCCAAAAGTAGAAAATGCTTGGAAAGGCATAAGGTAAGATATTATTTTTGAGAATTTTGTATGGTTGGTATTACACGGTGGGACACACAGTAAAAAAAAAAGTAATTCATATTATTATTAGTAAAACAAGTAAATGAATAAACTTTACTGTTAAATTCAAAACTCAATACATGTGTTATATAAGAATAATTGGTATGCATGAAGCAACTATTTGGTTCTTTACTTGTAAATTACATCATTGTTTAATGTCTAATCAAAATTGTTATCATAAAGTTACCCATACACCAAATCTCAAATATTTCCATGTGTAATTTTTGTGCAATTAATATTTGCTAATTTGTGATGAGCATCCTATCCCTCATTAATGTTATAACAGGTTTTTTTTATTTTAATCGCTATTCACATTAAAACACCTTAGTTGAAACCTTGTTTTAATATGAATTCTGTTACCTTGCATGCAATTATTTTTTGTCATCTTTGGTTATTCTTCAAAAATTGAAAATAGGATGTTCGGTCACTCTTTAGGAAAATGAAACACACCTTTGTGAAATGTTCAGTTAGCAATATGCATTTTGGAATATGCAAGGTAGATTAATTTTATGCCTATTCCGTTAATATCTTAGGCCAAATGCAATCTACGCCATCCACCAGGTAATGAGATATATAGAAAAGGAACTATTTCTTTTTTTGAAATAGATGGAAGGAAAAATAAGGTAATTCTATTTGGTAAAAAAACTAAGCATTTGGCAAATTTATTGAGGTTCTTCATTCCTCTTTTTCTTTGCAGATGTATGCACAAAATCTTTGTCTGTTGGCAAAGTTATTTTTAGACCACAAGACCTTATATTATGACACCGATCCATTTTTATTTTACGTGATGACTGAATTTGACCAACGAGGTTTCCACATTGTCGGTTATTTTTCAAAGGTGCTTATCGAAAAAGCTCACTTTCATTTTAGAAATATTTGATATTTATTCAAATTTTCTTTTAGGAAAAAGAATCAACTGAAGATTATAATGTAGCTTGTATTCTCACCTTGCCACCATATCAAAGGAAGGGCTATGGCAAACTCCTCATAGAATTTAGTAAGCTTTAGGAGAAATTTTAACAGCCAATTTTTGATTGTAGTCGGACTTCAATGCCTCTTTATTATCCTAGGTTATGAACTATCTAAATTTGAAGGCAAGTCTGGATCACCGGAGAAACCATTGTCCGATCTCGGTCTACTCTCTTATCGCAGCTATTGGTCGCAAACCATATTGGACATTCTGATAGATACCAAACCTACGGAACTTGGAGAAAAGCCACAAATCACAATAACGTATGTATGAAATTATTTTTCTGTTTTTAATGTGTATCATGTCATTTAACTTTATTAACCTTTGTTTGTAAACTTTCAACCCATCTTGTTTTGTGGGAATATTAAGTGGTCAATAATTGTGGAAAATTGTATTGTGTAATTGTTTCTTTCTTTATATTATGTTTTGGTAGGGAAATCTCAGAATTGACAAGCATTAAGAAAGAAGATGTTATTTCTACCCTGCAACATCTAAATTTGATTAATTATTACAAAGGTCAGTATATAGTCACGCTGGCTTACGAAATAGTTGAAGCCCATCAGCGCACCGCTGAGAAGCGCAAAATTCGCATTGACTCCAAATGCTTGCATTGGACGCCTAAAGATTGGTCAAAACGTGGTAAATGGTGATCTCGGAGGGACGTTCGGAAGTTTTAAAGGGAAAATTTGAACATACGCTTAATTAATTCAACCCTCAGGGTCTTTCGTTTCAGGCTCTCATTATTTTAGTTTGGGAGTTTTTTATATTATATTTTTATGGTCAATTTACATTGCAGTTTCTTCTTGTGATATTTAGTATTATTTTTAACCACGAATGTCAGCCAAAATAATATTTCCTCAATGAAACTGTGACGTGTGGCCACTGTATAAATATTGTGCATAATTGTATTCGTGGCTATTTTAGTCAAGAAATTAAAAAAAAAGAAAAAAAATGCCAGTGTTTATTGACAATGTGATATGAAATTTTCAGAAAAGATTCATGGCACTTATATGAGCATGCTTGCTCAATGATGCAGTTTTAGTAGCTGGAACAAAATTAGGCAAATTAGTATAATTATGTGATATCAATTAAATAATACAAAATAGGTATAAGAACGACACCTAAACGAGAAATTGTATTGGGATATACATGATAATTTCGTCGGTTTTTAATGGTGGGAATGGTAAAATTTGCAAACTCAATTCATTCTTGTGCTGGTCATTTTAAGCTTTTAATTCGTTTACAACAGGCACAATTCAAGCCTAATCTGCTTGCAGATAGTGATTACTAAATTTTTGAGAATTTTCAAAATTTTTAATACCAACCTTGGGAAATTGGCAAAATTTTCATGCTAAATCCCATAAAAGATTTATAAAATCGAAAACACGCAATGACGTAAAATGCGACCAATGGCAGTGATTTTTTGAAGGTGTTTTTTAGGTTATGAGTTAATTTGACCTACCCATTTATTCACACTCCCATTTCTTGCAAGTTGTTTCACTGGGATTAATTTGTTCTGGTCAGTGTAGGGGATAAAAATAATTAACTCCAAAACATATTTTAAAAATGTTATACTATGTGATTTGACAGGTTTGCATGTTTATTTAACTAAAAGTGACTCAAAAGTCTGGAGACTCATAAATTCAGGAATAAGAAAGATGAATAACCTATTTAACCATTCATGTCATTTTCAACCAGCCGACTACAAAACAGCAACTCTGATCTTTCAGGTCGTTGTGAGCCAAGGGTTGCGAGTAAAACACTTCAAACCCCGCGTTTAGAAGTTTTTGAAGTCTCATGAAACGATCGATCAAACTGAATACTTCTTCCCCATGCCATATATGTACAGTGACCACGATCTGATGGTAATTCTGCAAGTTACAATGTGACAAACAAATTTCCTTTAGCACTTCAATTATAAAAAAGTAACCATTTCCAAATTTTACCTCAATTAGTTGACTGCTAGCCAGGCTTTCCAAGACGTCCCACTCACCACCAAGGAGATCCAAACGTAAGATGTCTATCATTTTATTTTGGTGATTTAATTTCTCTGCTATTTCACTGACCTTTACGTAGGTTAACATACTCTTCACATCACTTTCATCCATACCTGAAACTCTTTAATACCAACTTCAGTTATTTAATGATCTGATCATGATAAGCGTAGTGGCATTAGTGACCAACCAGTACTGATCAAATCTCAAATAGTTTATGTCAGTGGGTGTGATGAAGGACATATAGGAAAGCATGCACTAACTTTACTGTTGTTATTTATAAAGCCAATATAGGATTATGCCAATGTTACTGTAGGCTTATTGATATATGAAAGTCAGAAATTGAGAAAAAATTTTAAGAATGAAGATGGCCGATCTCAATATTGGTGAACATATCGATGGCTTAATTCAGAAGTGGTGAATACGCCAATTTGTCAAAAATGAGATAATGGTACCATTGTGATCCTGGAAGTGTCCCTAATTAACCTTAAGTTACTGAAATTAATTTAACCAATAATTGTTAAAGTTACATAAGTGAACAGTGGCGAATAAGCCACTACCTTTTTTCTAAAAGTTAGAAGTAGTGAATAGTACTATTCGTCACATTGTAGCTAATTAGAAATTCTTAACAACGGTCAAGTATAATCATTCAAAAGTAAATTGTGGCATTTACAAATACATTGAGAATGTAAATATGCACGTGCATTTACACGTAAGAGCTAAAATATCCTCATCAGACCATACAAAATTACACATGCAAATGTGTGATAGTAGGCCTACACGTAATATGTGTAATAACTAGCGACCTATCTAGCAAATAAAATCCATTCTTTGTGGTATGTGTGGTAGTGATTTAAACAAACTTATCGGCATTCATATACCTCATGGCGCCCATGCTAATGCTAGAACATTTAATAAATTATATCAAAATTTTTTATATATGAAACTAAAATCATATAGCATGACTACTGAACAATATAAAGTGAGATCTCGGATTCTCACCAAATTCTTACTGGAAGTGTAGCTTTGCATCCTATTTTCATTTCAGCTATTATTTTTCCCATTAGCATTAATGGGAAAGTCCCAGGAGTTACGGAGAAGTGCAAACCTTTTTCGGATTCGCATTATATTCGCACTGGATGTGTAGTTTTTCATCCTGTTTTCTACTAGGCCTATTTGTATTTTTTTTAATTTGAACAAAAGTGCAAATTTAAGGGGTTAGTTCAGAATTTAAATGGATTTAAAAATCAACTTTCTCGGATTCTCCCCAAATTCTTACTGGAAGTGTAGCTTTGCATCCTATTTTAATTTCTGCTATTATTTTTCCCATTAGCATTAACGGGAAAGTCCCAGGAGTTACGGAGAAGTGCAAAATTTTTTCGGATTCGCATTATATTCGCACTGGATGTGTAGTTTTTCATCCTGTGTTCTACTATTTGTATTTATTAAGTTGAACAACTTTTAATTTGACACAAAAGTGCAACGGGGTTAGTTCAGAATTTTATGGATTTTATGGATTTTTGGCAACTATCTCGGATTCTCACCAAATTCTTACTGGAAATGTAGTTTTATATCCTGTTTTCATTTCTGCTATTATTTTACCCATTAGCTTTAATGGGAAAGTCCCAGGAGTTACGGAGAAGGGCAAAACTTTTTCGGATTCTCACCAAATTCGCATTTGATGTAGTTTTTCATCCTGTTTTCATTTCTGCTAATAATTTTTTTCATTTAAAGAACTTTGACTTTTACACTTTTTTAACACTTTTACACAAAGGTGCAAAGGGGTTAATTCAGGATTTTATGGATTTTTGGCACAAAAATAAACTTTCTCGAATTCTCACCAAATTCTTACTGGAAGTGTAGTTTTGCATCCTATTTTGATTTCTGCTATTGTTTTTATCATGAGAGCCATTTACATATTTCAAAAGATGGATTTTATGGGGATGCTTGTTGTGACACCAAGATTTTGGGACCCATGAATAATCCTGGAGCCAAATTACAAATTGTGTAAGGAATGCACGGATGTTATGAAAAAAAAAGGATACAAGTGACACGTGCAATATTTATATATATATATTGAATGTTAACCCAATGCATGTTTGGCAATTTTAATGAATTACAGGAAGTGAAGGGTATTGAATTAATGAAAAATCAATATATTATATAGATAATTAACAAAAAATGAATTATTGTTTTAAAAATTTGAAGTATGATGACCAAGGGGTTTGTCAAAACTGTTTTTAGAATTTTCTTAGCTCATTCAGTTATTAGAGAGGTGATGCACTATGCCATAGGTTCCCAACCTTTCCTACAATAGTCCTCACCAGCAGAGTTCACTTGTATCGGCATGCTTCTTAAACATAGCAAATTTTTTTTTCTCATATTTTAGAATATCGGCAAACATAACTCTAAAAAGTAGCTTTTCACACAGCCAGTAGTTAGTTCAAACAATTTTTGGCTCTTGGCCCGCCACCTAGCATCAGGTTTATTTTCATCGTCTGTAGTTTATATCCATAGGGGCTTCCATTTTCTCCGTGGTATTGAGAAATCTGGGTTAGGGTTTGTCTGCTGCCAAAATACTAACCTACAGGAGACAAGTTAGGATCTTGTAGCAGACGAATCCTAACCTACAATTTTTAATGCCGCATTGAACCCATGATGTAGGCCTCCATGGATGGCAACTGTAAATGATGAAAATAAAACTTTGAATAATTGGTTTTTAATTTATTATTACAAATTTTCCAAAGTAGTTTTTACATTTACAAAATAACAAATTTCATCATCATTAATGTGAAACTTATGCTTGCTTTAATTGGCACAAATCGTAACTTTTTAAAATAAAATAGGTTAACTTATTTCTAAATAAAATCATTAGTGCCAATTTAAAAAGGGTATTAATTCTAGATAAAAATCTGAAAACTTTGGCAGTTTTGTTTTTAGCTATGTGTAAAAATTCATTTCAGTGTGTAATAATTTACGCATTGTGTATTTTAACACATACTGGACCTTTCACACATGTAATTGTGCAAAATAGTTTTAAATTGCACATTGATTTGTGTAAATGTACACAGTAAATATACACATTTTGGGTATTCAGTGTAGTCAAATTATAATCTAAATGAAAATACCGAAACTGATCTCCTACTAAGCATTTTTCTATCCCAGCATGCTTTGTGGAGGCAAAAATCATAATTGAACTTTATGATACACAATGACTATGTATTGCAGGATTTGACATAGTCATCATATTCTTCAATATATATATTTACGGTAGTGTAGCAGTGTAAAGGGGGGGAGATATTACAGGAGTTCGTGACCCCCTCCTCCCACAATTTCTGCATGAGATAAAGATTTCGTCTATCACCTCCTCCCCCCCCCCAATCCTTTAAATTAATTGTTAATGCTACTGGTGATTTAAATGTAGGCTACAAACGTGTACCTGTGCAAAACATCAGAATGAAAATATCGTAAAGCCGAATTTTGCATTTGATTTACTTTGCTTTTTATCAATGTGAGATTGCAAACAATTAGTAGCTTGTAATTGGTCTTAAATCCAGAAATTTCCAAATTTTTTTTAAAGCTTAAAAATTTAGTTGCATGAGTACTTTACAATGCCAAATGATATGACGTCAATTACCATTTAATGTAAAAATATGTCATTTGAATAAGTAAATCGCTTATATGGAATTCTCATTTCGCATTTGGGCTTATTGATTAATGTCTGTAAATTCTTGCAAAAGTAAAATTTTGTTTTTATCAAAATGTGAAATTAAATTGATGGCCAATCGCTGTTTTAATGAAAAATCTTATTTTTAAGATGGATGGCTTTATTTTGCATGGTGAGCAGAACATGTCTAAACTAGTAATAAATTGCTTTTATTTTGTTGCACCCTCGATATTTGCCATAAAAAAAAGTTCTATTTGTAAATCCTAGCAATTAAAGTTTCAATTAGTCTAGAAGACTTCGAGTAAATCAAAAACATTCACACTGAGGGAATACTGAGTTTGGCGCATGCATAGTAATAAGAAGAAAATGTCATTTGATTGAAATTCCTATCCACCGATTTATTTTTAGATGAAATGTTATGCTCCTAAATGCCAAGTTTCTAAAATGCTAGTGATATTTTCCTTTTGTGCCAATTAATTGCAAAAGGGTATATTCATTCCCTTAGCTTACATTTCTATTCGTTTTCACGATTAGACATTTTTCACCCAAATGATATATTTTGTCGAGCGACTGCTGAGATAATTAGTCGACCCTGGCCACTCATCTAAATTTATTTACTTGACAGATTTTAATCTTTGATTATATGCACGTAGACCATATTAAGCATTTTTATTATAATAAATGCAGTTAGCAAGACTGTGCTAAATATATATAGCACAGGAATATTTATTCCCTTACGACAAGTGAAAATATACTAAGATAATTTCTGGCATATTTTTAAAAGAATCTGAATACATTTTTGAATACTTGGACTAAACTGAGTTGCATAATAAATGATCATATAAATTCATGGAAGAACAATAGAAACATATTTTAATTAATTTGATAATTTTTCTTTTCAGTTTTGGAAATGTGTTATCTATGGGTTTTGCGTGAGATGACGTCATTTAGTCCTCAACGGTGTCAACAATGTTACCATCTATATACGAGATCATATCCATCAGAGAATTGTAAGGGGCAGCTTATACGAGTGGACCTTCTGATCGTTTTTGCAGTAAAAAAAAAAGTAAATACTGTTTTTTTTTTTATTTAATTGGTCTTAATCGTAAGAGAAATCAAATATGGGGGGCCATCCACA
>JAQIXP010001546.1:0-17988 GCA_034700285.1 Proteroiulus fuscus | reverse complement strand
CGTGACACCTTATTGGTCAACTTTTGGCAAATGACCCACCCACCCAACTGCAAACGTCTTTAATGAACGGCCCCTTGCCCTTTAGCATGCCTGTAGTCTGCTAAAGCGGTATTTGTAAGTACAAGTACATGTTCGTGTTTTTCTCAATATTTGTGTAGTTTCTGACAAAATTAAAGATACTTTAATATTTATAGTGGTCTTAAAATCTTAGGCCAGCGATGGATCTTCTTAATTCGGGAAAGCGTCAGTCCAAAGACGTAGTTTCACCTTATAAATTGAGCTTATTGGTGATGATTAAGCAAGTGTGTGATTCTAAAAATCTATTACGAAAAAATGCTACAGATGCTTCTATTCCGTGGTTTGACGACAATAGACAGAGGAGAGAATTTGCACTTGCTACACTGGAATTTATACAGGCAAGTCTTCATTTTCTAAAATAAATTATTAATTGTACAGAAATGACGTTTAGTAAAGATGTAAAGCTCCATTTGAACATTCATACTGTTTTCTCCCCATGTATGTATGTCACTCATTGTCACAATTTAAGTACTGGTAAGCCTACAACCTTTTGCTGTTACCCATTTGACTGTTAAAGCATAGCCCTCAATATGGTTAAAGCTACACTTTCCTGAAGATATTTTGTTCCAAACTGGGTCTCTGCACGTGCCAATTACATTAGTCTTGCTGAAATGTGCACGTCCACTGAGCCCCATATTGGAATACCAGCTTCTTAAAAACAGTGCAGCTTTAAGTTAACTTCTCATGCTATGGAGTTAAAAAAAAATTTTTAGTTTACGTTGAATATAAAAAAAGTTTCCATTCGGCTTAACTGGCAATTGTTTTAGTATTGCTGCAATCTAAAAATACTTGTGAATGTCCCCCACCTTACAATTTAGAGATCTGGATTCAATTCCCTAGGTCAGCTGCCATGATTATGGTTAGATCGTGGTTTCTCATGATATTTAAATCTAAAGGCAAATGTTGGGGCAGTCCCGTTGTAACTTGACCATGGCCACGACCACTTCTCCTATTCTCTTCCTGCTATGTTAATTCACATCCGAGTGCAGTAGCATTAAAAATTTGACACAAAATTGAAAAATCCTATTTTGCATAGGGACCAGATTTGGAAATTAAACAGTTTTTATCAGATGTAAAGGCTAACCTAAGTGAATCATTATATACGGTCTTCATAAATCTGTAAGTAACAGTAATTTTCTTGAATAGCCAGTTAGTTTTTAATATATCACTCAATCATAATGTAGGAGCATTAAACAACGACTTGCCAACAGCAAGCAGTCTGTAATTTTTAAAACGTCATTTTAGTTTACGATGGAATTCCTCTAATGGGATTTCAGGGCTTATGGATTTGATTCAATCCCTCGAAACATTATTAGTAGTGGAGCCCAATAATATAACACCGGTCGTACATAAATCCAGTGTCATTGGTAGGACAATTTATTGTACTTTTCAACTCAAAATGCTTTGGTCTACGTCGTCTTGTAGCTTTTTTTATTTTCACTTCCTCAGGCTTATTTCTTCGTCACATGATGCTAGCGTTTGATAAGCTTTCATTTGGACAAATGACGAAATTGTATTACAATTTTGAACACTATTGTTTGTCTTTGACACGCGACGAAAGTCTAACCAATTATCAGGATTCCTCTTTGATTAAGTTTGACGATGCAATACCCACTTCGAGACGGCAGGCCGAACTTTTTGTCGCTCGACAAGTTGCTCGCTTACAAATCAACGAAAAAGCGGCTTTGTCTCCTCCTGAATTACAGAAGCGTCTCCGTCACCTCTTGACAGCAAATCCTAGTCTAGCAGAGGCGGTATGTTAACATAGCTTCAACACTTTTTACATCCTGTTTTTCTAGATTTTATTTTTAAGTACATTAATATTTTTAGCACTTTCTAAGTTTAATGAATTGTCTTCGGGTCCGGGAATATTGTGGCGCAATTCATTCCATATACCGGGCTTTTGACTGTGCCACTGTTGAAGACTTCAAGGGAGACGAAACTTCTAAAAACTTTCGTTTTGCTGCGCTCAATTTGGGTTCTCTTCTCTGTCGGTTTGGGTTCAAAGAAGAAGCTACTTTAGCCATACGTGAAGCAATGACCATGGCACGGGAGGCAAATGATAATGTTTGCCTACAACATGCATTGGTAATCTTACTGCATATTGTAATAATAATATTAACATTGATTTCTAAATCCTTGCATTTATGGTTAAAATAACTGGCATAATTTCAAGCCATATGAAAATGTAGCACGAAAGTTAAGGGTCTGCTCTAAGCAAAGTCGCCAAACACTTTTTTCTCCTTAGACGATAAATACAGATAAAACTTTTTTTCGAGCCAAATTTATCCCTAAATCGCTTGAATTCGACTGAAATATATTTCAGTGCATGAACCTTGGGTAAAAAACCACTTAATAATATTTTTTCAAAATGGAAAAAGCATGTGTTTCCTAATCACTCCTCCCAATGTTTTCGTTCTCCATAGACCATCATGTTAAGCAGCTGACTTTTAACTTTTTTTTAAAAAAATACTTTAATAAATTTTTCCCAATAAAAGTCACTTGCATGGTGAACTAGACGGTATTATTTATCAAATAAAAAATAGATTTCATTCAACATGGTAAAGCGTCCATAAACCAGGCATATTCCTAGTTTATAGTAGCCTAATATTCTTTTTATATTACTGTATTCTACATATATTAATGAATTAATTTTTTACAGATTCAGCAGTATTAATATTCTTATTTAATTACTACTATTTTACTTAAAATCCTAATTGTAATTAACCTGACTGAAGCATTTTTTTTTAAAAACTTCTTGAAGGTTTGGTCGTATCGATTAGCTACTGAGGGGAGAGATGTCCTTATTGAGCGTTCAATAACAAAATCTGGAGAATTATCTTTACCTTATTTAGCATCTATTGGAATTCTAACTTTTTCTCAAATGAAAGCAAATACTCCTTCAAATCCTTCACAGTTAGTATCTCATTTTGAATGGCATCTTTATCAATTTCCTTACTTTCTTTTTTAACTTTGTTGTTTTTTTTAAATACATTGATTAATAATAATTTCACGCTGTTCTTTTAGAGTTTTTGAATTTCTTCGGAAATGTGATCAGTTGAATTACGTACATTCTTTGCTAGAATTGACAACCCAAAGCTATGCTCAAAGAATCAGTCTTTGGAATCTTTATGGTAAAAAGTAAGCCACCCAATTTAGTGCGTCGCCAATCGTTGTACAGCTGTAAAAAACAATTTAAGGTAAATTGTTTTATTACCAATTTCCAGGCAAATGGTCTTTTTGACGACTCAATTGCTTCTGTATTTGAACACTTCGGAACCAACTTGTCGAGGATTGTACTACAGTGGGGAAGCAGTATGCCGAGGATTTTGTCAAATGGCAATTTTATTGTCCAAAGAGGTACAGGATTTTTTGAGTAAATTTTTACTAGATGGTAGAAGCATGAGCGGATCCAGGACAAAATATTAGGAGGCATGATTTTGTGAAAATTCATGGCTCACTGTTTCGAAAAAAGTAATGCTAATCTGGTATTGTTTTATTTCCACTTAAGATATTGTATTTTCTTAACTTATAGTGTAGGACTTAGTACAAAGGCTATTGTCAGGAAAAAAAATTGTTTTTAGTTTACATTCACGCTTAGGACATTTATAGCAAAGCTAGTTGTGGTTTGGCTTTTAAAAAGACTTCCTTTTGCTGCTTTTCAGGGAAAATTTGATCAAGCAGTGGATGTGCTTAATCTAGCTAAGGAACAGTTCCCATCGCATACAGCTCATGCTGGCATGTGGATGTTTACCGAACAATTATTAAATTATGATCATGCCCTATGGCAAGGAAAATGGAATGAAGCTGAATTTTCTGCAACAAATTTGGCAGTTTTTGACTCATGTGAAAGTCAAATTAGGTAATTTGTTTCAATAAGTTTAATTATTATAAACAAATCATGTGCTTGGGTTAGTTTATCGAATTTTTTAGTTTGCATAGAAATGTTGTATTGCAGTTCTCTATGCACGAAAATGGGGGATCTTTCCAGATATTACTTTACTAGAAATTAGGTTGTTACCATCCCAATTATTAAAGCGACTTTTTATATTAAAATTGCAGAAAAGCAGAAATTCTATTGTATAAAGGGGAACTTTCGTTGGCATCTGAAATTCTTGAAGCTATTATTGGACGAGCTGATATTAAAGACCCAGAATTTAAAGTTCGGTAAGTTGAGGTATCGTCCTGTATGCCTGTTTAGAATTTATTAAAATAGTGAAATGAATTTCTTAATCAAGACACCAAAAATTAATGTTTTCAGTGTATACATGCTGCAGGGAAACTGCTTTTGCCATGCAAATGCACCTTCCATGGCCATTCTACCTCTTAATAAAGCGTTAACTTTAGCCAAGCAATTTCATTTAAAGTATCACCAGGATATGATAACTCTGCATTTGGCCAATGTCCAGGTACCGCAAGTTTATTTTTAATTTCTTCTACTTATTTTACAGCATTAAGTTGAACTTTGTCATTCAATTGCTTTATTTTATTTTTTTATTTATTTATTTATAGTATTTAATGGATTATTTTAATAAAGCACTACAATTGTTAGATAGCATTAAAGTCAATATTTTGGCTCATGGTTCTCTCATCGAGCAGGGCAAACTGAAACTGCTTCGTGCCAAATGCCTCATCAAAAAAGCGAATTCTCTAGTGGAAAATCGAAAGCAAATTGGTTTGTTTGAATTACATATTGAGAAAACAGCTGCATATTTCAAGCAATCTTGAGCAAGAATATAGTCTCAAGAGCAAGTAAAAAAAGATGTATTGTAATCTGACTGAATGACTAGTTGTGTAAAATTATGCAGTTGTGTTAAGGCCAACAGTTCGGCTATGAAACAAAAATACCTTGGCTCACATAAAGTAACACTTAAAATATGACCCGGGCGGGTTTTTTAATTTTATTTTTATAACCCCAAAATTTGGCACTGGGTTAACCTGGATTCTCTTCCCAAGGTCGGCTGCCTTGACTGTACATGGTTTTCGGGATTTTCCACGGGTCCCTTCAAGTGAGTGAATGCTGGGGCACTCTACTAAAAGTAGGCCCCGAACACATTCCTTCCCTCCTTACTATCTTCTTTCTACCTCTTTTTCCTCTAGGCATGTAGGCATTGCACTATGCATCTGCATTTAGGGGTTTAAGTTCTCCTTAGTTGCTCCTCAGTTGCATTGCCTGTGAAATTAAAACCCACCCACCTGTTTATAATCAGATGCACACACCCAAAATTTCTTTTTTTAAATTTATGTTCAAAGAACTGCTCTGCTGATGCCACACATTTTTCCTAACACGTGTGCTTATGAGAACCAAGTATTTATTTTTCCGGCCTTATATAAAATCACTTGACAATTTTTAATTTGTGTTAATTATTTAATGTTTCAATGTTGTAGAACTAGCTGCTGCTACATTTGAGTTTGGAGATGCTGTAGAAAATTTTTTAAAAGTTCAAGCTTTATTTCTTGCCAAGGATGCTGCTTATCGTGAGGTACGTGTACTGGAATCAAACTCAAATCAGGAATAAACAATTATGAGTTTATGGAATCTGGGGAATTCCTTGAATGCAAATGCTTGCCATCAATTGCTCTAAAATTAAATAATCAAATGTGACTTTGCTCACTTACATGTTCAACATGTACATGCTCAAACTACAATAGGTTCAAATTTATTAGATTCTTGTTATTTTGTTGCATGTTTGTTAGATTTTGAAATAGTCTCCATCATTTATTTATTAATATTTTTTTTGAATTTTTTTGGGAAATGCTTCCATAATAACAATAAAAAGAATTCAAAAGAGAATAATGGAGACTATTTCAAAATCTAACAAAATTTCGAGACAACCACTATATAAAAAATCTAGCAAAATATAACAATGTAACAAAATCTAATAAATTCAAGCATATTGAAATTTGAGCAATTGCTTCTCGAGGAACTTGTATTTCAAGCAAAATCACATTCGATTATCTGATTTTCGAGGAATTGCATTCAAGAAATTTACATGGAACCATCAATTTTTATCTAAAATTACATTTTATTATAGGCATTAGTATACAATCTAATAGGACAGAATGAGAAACGAAATAAATCGGCATTGCAGTTCAGGCAGCTTGACCAACTGTGCGGTTCAACTACTTTAACAATTAATGAGATATTATAAGGAAATCCATGCACACTTTCATCGGTACAGCCATCTTTGCAATTACTTCTGCAGGACTGCAGCTGCTATCAAGGCAGTCCATTCAAGCTAGCAATCAGATGTAAGTTGACTAATTTATACATGTTTCAAGCTTGAAATTACATATTATTTAAAAAGTCTTTCATACTTCACATTTCAATGATACAAATTATGGCTTTTTTAAATAAAAAGCTTAAACGTTGAAATATCAATATTATTTTATTTAGCAACACCTTAGCCTGCATTGAATAGGCCCATAGCTAATTAGAGCATTTCATAGGAATTTATAAATATCTATAATTAATCAAATCTCAATGCTAAACGTTGAGATTGCCTATATTAACTTATTTATGAATGTCTGAACAAGTGATATAATTTTCGTGTAATTTTTATTTAAATTAATTATGTAAAAAACTTTCTTGACAGTCTTTTCGAAGAATGTTTACTAGAGATTTTATCGGAAAGAGGATTATCAAAAGAATTTCTGGTAATGTTTCAAATTCAAATTTTCCCGGGGTTGTTGGAGCAGAGATTATGGATTATTCCATGTCTCTGGTTGAAGCTTAGGGATTTTCAACATTTGACCAGTGCAAAATAGCGCCGTCCATAAACTACGTCAACACAAAAAGCCAGTCTTAATAAGACCCACCCACCCCTTTTGTCGACTCATTTAAAACAAATAGTTGACGTCAGTTTTTTATTTTCTTTTATTTTAATGATGACATTTTTAAATCTGGCCATATATTAATTTTTAGGCTGTCAATATTTAAAAGTGAACTTAGGCAGACTTATTTAAAGAAAAAAACTTTAAGACTAAGGAGGCCCCCTACCCTCCTTCCCACGAGACACATGAAACTTTATTGGTCAACTTTTGGCAATATCACCCACCTACCTATTTGCAAACGTAATTTATGGACGGCGCCACTTGCGAGGATGTAGAGGTCAGCAATGACGTTATTTGTTAACCATTCACACTCATTAAATTGTGGTGTTAATTGTCTTTGCAGTTAGCAGTTAATAAGATTAAGAAATTAATTTTGTTACATTTCTGCT
The DNA here is from genome assembly GCA_034700285.1 of Proteroiulus fuscus. Lineage (NCBI taxonomy): Eukaryota > Metazoa > Arthropoda > Diplopoda > Julida > Blaniulidae > Proteroiulus > Proteroiulus fuscus. The sequence goes on along the minus strand of JAQIXP010001546.1, from coordinate 10,687 downwards.
TACGAAAATAACTTCATCATCGTAATAGAATATTAAATATTACAGATGAAGAAACAAGGAGGGAATGTGCTTAGAGGCTTTATAGTGATGTTCTGGTCAAGGTTCGCCTTTGGGGGACGATTTTCATCATCTCGCCAATCCTTGCAATCACTGATTACTTAATCATAGCCATGTGCTCGAACAGGTTGTTATAAAAGTATTAAACATGAAGAAGATAGTAGCTAGGTCACTCGTTTGTGCGTCACTGTCGAGCAAGTTAGAAGACAAGGCAGTGGATGTATTGCGGCATTTCTCATCAACGATTTCGCGGAGAATGGTGCACCAGAGACGGCCGCTAGACTGTTCTACTCCGGGACCATCAGCTGGAGAATTGATCATTCCAGATTACAAGGTTTGGTCTAAATTAATAATCGTGTAGACATTCCTCACTTCTAGTACCTACTGTATTAACGTTAAATCAATGACCAGTTCTTTTTGCACCAAACTTGAACCTCATTTGGGACAAAAAAAACTAGTCGAGGACAACATTAGTCCTCAACTTTGCCCATCTCAATTTGCCAATGGAGCCAATTATTGAATTGGCTCCAGGAGTGCTACATTTTTTTTGCTGGCTTTTCTGGGCGGATTCTTAAAAATGTATGTGCCTAAATGTTCAGGAATTTCATTTTTTTCCAAAGTGCTGCTGTCTTGTTCGAACAAAGACTTTAGTTTGATCAAACTAAAACTTTTTACCTGTGGAATACTTAAAGCTGAAAACATTGTCATTTTCAGAGAATATCTGCAGTATTCCAAATTTTCTGCAGTTTTTGTAACTATTGGATTCTGTTCATTTCAAATATTAGGAAAACTGAAGATTTCTGCAGGTTCTGTGCAGTTTTTTTGAACCAGAAATTTGCATAATTTATGCAGTGTTTCACAGCTTTCAGCGTTTCACAGGTTTTTTCCATTAGGCAGTTGACTTTTGTACAGTTTTAACATCAGGAAAACCTGAGAATTTTTGCAGTTTATTGAGGACAGATAATCAGGAACTTTTTTTTATTGTGAGATGTCTTCTTTTAATTGTAGCAACCCTAATTTAAATTGCATTTGAAAATTAGTTGCTTTATGGGCCTAACTTTGTAGCTGTTAGCAATGTAGCTGCACTGTCCTGAGCAAGCAATTTTGTTCCTTAATTGGGGCTCCAAACACGTGCCAATTACATTTGGTTTGTTGGCATATGCATGTGCACTGAGCCCCATTTTGTAACAAAATTTCTTGAGGACAGTGCAGTTTTAAATCTTGGTCAGACTACGTCAGATAATCATGATTTATTAAGTTGCTAATGGACGTTGGTCTCCATAGCTTGATCACCATCTGCTATATGCTAATCATCGTTAAAAGTGAAAAATGGTGACGGTGTTCCTGAATCGTAGTTAATGACGTCATAATCCGTTTCTTTGCAGTAAAGCAAATATGGCGAACAACACAGTGGACAGAAAATAATCCCTTAATCATTTGCACGGCCTTTATTAATCACAGTCAACACGATTCAGTGTTTTTACACATTCCGTTTCAGAACGACTCATTTGACAGACTACCGTCAACCTACGTTTATCCTAATGTTGATTATCTTTTAGTCTGACCAAAGTGTAATAAACAAAAAAAAAATGACGTCATCAGGCAGCACTTGCCCATTATGCAGTAATACATGCCTGCAATGTTTTATTTTAAAGCTGCATAGCAAACTCGTTTTTGTGTTTTTATTTTTTATAAGAGTGGGGGACCAAATTTATAAAAAAGTTAGCATCCATATCATTTATTTGCTGATTAATAATAATCCTACATTAAGTGTCAGATCATCAATCTGCACACCGATTAATTAATGTGCACACAAATTAATGTATATTGGATAAAATCTTGAAAAACTTTGAAGTAATAAGTCACAGGACCCTAATTATTGGCACTTTTGGATGTGCGATCAAGTTATGTTTTAGTGACTTATTATTTCAAACGTTCGAGATTGCATCCAATATACACACATTTCGATATGTAAATATATTTTAGAATGATAGCCTTTTTTAAATATTAACCGTCTGTATTAATACATACCCCCAAATGAAGCTATAATTATAGCTTCATTTGGGGGTATTAGACGTTTTATAGGGCATTAATATGTACAAAATTGAGTAATTATGAGGGGGATTGGCTAAAGTCCCCCCCCCTCCCCCTAAAGAAAAGAAAGCCCCCATCTCCACAAAATTTTTGAAATTACACCACTGAATTTGTAAATTGATATTAGCCTGCGTGACTGACTGCATGTTAGGAGACAGGTTGTTTGAGCAATAATTAAAAAGCAAGAACCCATTCGATCATTATTAGTTCTCAAGGCAGCATTACAATGTCCTGATATAAAAGACTTCTACAGTGTTACAACAGTAACACAAATATAATAATTGACAGTTGATACGAATACCCTGCATTAATAAATTAAAAATTAAATACCGGTATGTTTGATTTTGCATATAATTTAGAGCATGTGCTATTGATTTAGATACAGATATTGGCTCAAATAGATTCATGTGGGATTATTATAAGGTGTGTGTGCATTCCCATTTGTTTGGTACCATGATGCATAATTAATACCAAAGATAATTACTGGTTTTTGTATTGGTTTGTGCACCATAACTAAATTTAACTTTATTGGTATCGGCTTGGAACATTAATTAGCCGATACTCACCACTAAAAATGTAGTGTTCTGTTAGGACTGCAAGCAGTAGAGTGCCTATAAGTGTACCGTATTCAATTTGAAGAGTATCATAATTTAAAATTGAACACACTTATTGTGGAGTTTTGAACACTTGTAAAAACAACTGTTAAGTTCTGTTGAGTTTCAAATGGTTGTTCAAAATATTTCAGTAGGTCTTCTGTAACTATAGATTAGTTACAAAGGTCAACCGTATTTTATGAATTAATGATGGTAATTTAATTCTTTACTTTGGAATTTATCCCAATTAATTAATTTGTAGGCCTAAACTATCAAAAAGCTATTGCGATGTATGCAGAATCTGACGTATGGAAAGGTTTGGAGTACCGGCTGGAGGATGTATTAATTCCTAGCAAAGCAGAAATACTTTATTAATTGTGCCCCAGATTGGATCTCCACTTCATCTTCACTTTTTTTAAAAGTTTCGGGGGTATTGAACATTCACAAATATTAAAAAGCCTATCACTCGTTAAGTTTTTAATGCTATCAAGTTTCTCTTATTTATCTATATAGGCCTACGAGCATAATAATTAGTTGTTAAAAGTTTTTAATACTCTGTACCATATTTTTAACTAATTTTTTATATCCCTAAAGTTGGCAATTAGTCATTTAATGACAAGCTTGTGTTGACTGGACTACTATCATGACCTGGACTTTAATCTCTAGCATGTTTACTTAAGAATTTTAGTTCTGTTGACTTAAAATTGCCTCTAGAGCAAGCACTGACGTATTTAGAGGGACTTAATTTAAGTGTGTACTTTTAGTCAATCGTTAATTATAATTAATCTATAAATTTAATGTGTTTTTTTAGGAATGTGTGAGGACTTTAAATACTCTACAATCCAACGCAAGTGTATTGGAACGGTCACGTAATCATCCAGTTGAAGCTGCCCAGCATAATGTTCCTGCAACTGTATCATATTTGGCCCAACTTGGAATTTCGGTAGAATAGCTTTGATTAATTATACTGTAACCACTTGGCATGAATTTGTCAACAAGCTAACAATACTTTGACCAGTATCTTTAACATATATGTTACTTTAATTAGTTTAAGTGTAATTTACTATTCCCCATGGTTGGTTTTTCGTGAAAATCTTCAACAAATTCAAATCTGTGGGTGCTATTTTTAGTAAGCAAGGGCTTTCGGTGTAAAATAATTATAAATTTTCTTAATGTTATTTGTAAATCATCAAAATGAGCAAACCAGAAGCATTTGGCATTTATGGATGAGTAAAACATTTTATATACAAAATACAGGTCTTGTTACTGTAGGCCTACATTTATTGAAGTTTCTTAGTATGGTACTCTTACGGTGACTTTATTTTAAAGATTATTCAAAAATTAACAGAAATAAACTCACTAGAAAAGTAGGAATCATATATGGAGGTATCAAGAGTTTTTCTTGCAATTAGGGCCGGGTGAAACTGATAATTTGAAAATTCCCAACCAAGGATGTATGCTCTGTATCTAAGCAGAGCAAGTGGGTTGAAACTTTCTCAAACTATTAATAAGACATTAATATTTTGTACAGGTGGACGAGTTGGACAAATTAAATATAATTCACATTAGTGGAACCAAAGGCAAGGGCTCTACGTGTGCCTTCTGCGAAAGCATATTAAGGAAGCATGGCCTACGAACAGGATTTTTTAGGTAATTAATGTAACTAATAAAACTTGGCTATAAAAAATTCACAAAAATAGCTAGGGAAAAATGACTTTACCATAAGTAAATTAATGCAGTTGCTTTTAATCTCAACTTGCAAACTTCCCCTGCACTATAATTTATTGTGATGTTTGCTACATGTTACGACTGTGCTTCTAGTATGTCTATGATAATATATTTACACAGTGTTTATTGCCTATTTATAAAGAAATAGGGATTTAATTACATTTGAGTATTTCACAAGTGTTTGAATTTTATAATCTGAGAAACCATTTTTTACTTTTAAAGTTCTCCTCACATTGTTGCTGTTAGAGAACGTATACGTATTAATGGGCAGCCATTGTCTGAAGCATCGTTTGCCACTTTCTTTTCCGAAGTTTACAATAGTCTTCTCGAAAATGTTGGTTTAAGTTTTTGCATCATTTTTTCATTGACATAATAATTAGCAATTTTGAATGAAGCAACTGATTTTTTTTTTTCCATTTTCAGAATTCCGTTAATGGCATGCCGCCATATTTTAAGTTTTTAACAGTGATGGCTTTTCACACATTCCTGAAAGAAAAGGTAAGTCTTAATTATTTGTCCTATTATTCAATCAGACTACAAATCGAGTGTACATTATCGGTCCCACATTATCAATAGTTATTTTCAGGTGGATGTTGCTATTATAGAAGTGGGCATTGGTGGTCAATTTGACTGTACAAATGCAATAAGGTAATCAAATTAACCCGTCGGATTCTTTATGTTCGGCGATATTTTGCTCCTAAAACATGTGAATTTCGGAAAGTGACAAGGTGATGGCTGAGATTCTCAAATTGTTGAAGCAAAGTATTAAAAAAAACATTATTGGAAACCATATTAATCAAAGTGTGAACAACTATAATTTAATAGGTTTATGTCTTATATAATCTAGAAAACCAATTGTTTGCGGCGTAACATCTCTTGGCTTGGATCATACGCAGATTTTGGGAACTACGTTAGATAAGATTGCCTGGCAGAAGGCAGGAATATTTAAGCCTGGAGTTCCAGCCATTACTGTACAACAGAAACATGAAGCGATGAAAATGTTGGAGGAAAGATCAGCTAAAATTGGTGTCAGTGTAGTTTAAATTGTAGTAATAATTGTAGTACTTGTAGTAATAATTGGAACTACCTTGTATTTTTATTTCTGCTATTTTTAATTAATCTGTGTTTTGTAGGCGCCATTATCGATTGCTCCTGCCCTTGAACATCATCCGTGGCAAGGATTGCCAGTGAAACTTGGGCTTGCAGGCGAAGTACAACGACAAAATGCAGCTTTAGCCGTGCAGTTGATATTGACTTGGTTTCAAAGAAAATATCCACATGGCCAAGCAGTATGTCCAAATGCATCCCTTCAGCATCCTAGTGAATCTCTAACTCCCATTAAACCTGGTTATGATCTAATGAAAACCATAGCTACTGGTAAATATTTAAATTATTCATTCATTTTTGTTATAGATAAGTTGAACCTGAAGCAGAAAAAAATTATTCATATTTTTATCTTAGCTTTTTTATGAAAAATACTAGAAGACTTCATGTATCAGACTTATTTACATGTATATGCTTATATACATTTTTTCTTGGCAATCCAAGGAAAATGTTCACTTTTTCAAGAATTGACCTATTTGTTCTCCTTGAATTATCTAGCTTTAGGTTTTTGAAACTCCAATTTATAACTTATCGTATGTGTGTGCCTTGTAGAATGTTGCATTATTGCTTAAATGCATGCCTTGGGCACTATATGAAGTGTAGAAAACAAGTTTTAATGTTCTCATTCAATACAATTATTCTGTGAATTTAAAAGCAAATTTCTCATTTGCATGGTGTTTTCAGCTGCATAATTTCAAAATGCAAGATTTTAATTGAGTCATGCATTTTTCTAGGTTTACGTGATTGCTCATGGCCTGGACGACATCAAGTATTTCACCTTGGCAATGTGATTTATTTTTTAGATGGTGCACATACTCCAGAAAGTATGCAGGTAAGTTTCAAATAATGAAGTAGATAGCAGTTATACAAAATAAAGAGATATTTAATATATGACTAGAATATGTTCTCAAGTGTAGAAAATAAAAACTTTATTTTTCAAGTCGGGAGTTATTTTAAGGGAGTTATTTTTTTCAACTTTCATATTATGAATTTTTGTCAAGAAATATCAGTTGTTATTGATATAAAGGCAGGCGTATTAGGTTTGAATGATTTAAAGGCAACTACAGTTCCATACATAATTTCAATATTTAGTGGGAAAAGTAGTTATTACTTTAACTTAGTAGTTCCATTCCAAATTCATGAATTGTGATATATTCAATATATCTTCTAGAGCTGTGCTGAGTGGTTTAATCAAGCCTCCAATGATGAACAGCTCACTCCAAAGTATGTATAAATTTATCACTGCTAAATTTGAAAAGAGTAATTTTACAGAGACCCATTAAATGTTAAAACAATTTTTAAAGTAAAACCAATGGATTTTGCAAATAAAGACTAGTTAGATGTAGTTGAGAAAAAAATTTTGCAAGGCGGTTGAATGACATAATGTGATTCCAAAGCTGGTTGTCAATGCTCTATTGTATTTCTTTAAAATTTGGTTTTCTTTTACAGGGAAAAGGTTTGCAAAATTCTACTATTCAACTCGACAGGATGTAGGTCTCCAGAATCACTCTTGACACCATTGCTGCAATGCAACTTTGATTATTCTTTGTTTTGCACAAATGTCATATCAAAAAATGAGGATTCTTCATCAGGTTAGTCACTTATTCATAATCCATTCTTAAGCCAGTTCTAAATTAAATTGAAAAAGTAGAATTGGATTGACCATAGATTTAGTTAAATTATATTATTTAAGGCAAGACTGTCCTACAGAATTTCTTGTTCCAAATTGGGGCTTCGGTCACATACAAATTACATTTACTTTGCTGGAATGTGTATGTCTACTGAGTCGCATTTTGGAACAAATTGATTGAGAAAAAGCCACCATTAATAAAATCGATAATACTTAATATTTATAAAAGAAAGTTTGTATTTATAAATGTTTCTACCAATTGGTAATTACATTAAATTTTATTGATTTGACGTATTGACTAAAATGTTATTTACAGATGCTGCTAGCATAAATGTGTCAAAGGATCAATCTTTCATACGTTGTGAATTACATAGAAAAGCATGGCAAAAACTCTCAGGTAAAATTGTCGACTGTTCTAATAGTGCCATTTTTTCTTGTATTTCTGATGCCCTTACATACCTTACAATGAAATCACAAACCACATTGCCTGAATCTATTAAACTACATGTACTAATAGTTGGGAGCTTGCATTTGGTGGGTGGAGTATTGAGCATTTTTGATCCTGAACTTGAATTAAGCAAAACTCACAACTGAACTGGTATTTATCCCTGCTCAAATGTGATCACAAAATAAGTATTTTATATAGATCATATTGTTCAATTTCATAGTTTTTTTATTTCCCCTACAAATGGAGCAAAATGGTTTTTCTTCTAACTATGATGGGCGTTATAATGCTAGGTAAAAACAGAATATTCGTAGTTTCTAACTTCAGTTGAATTTTACATTATTTTGTGCCACAGTCAACCCAATGTCAGAATATATACATGTCATCAAATTTTCCCGAATGTGCATGCATATTCCAGCAAACCAAATATAATTGACACGTGTAATGACAGAAAATGTTTGTCAAGAGAAACTTTTAATTTTTTTTTTTTTTTTGAAAATTGGAAGTTTATAATGCTAATCTATTATTAGCTATTATTAATCTATAAGTTTTGAAAATATTTCTTGTAAATGGGAAAAATGTGGTATTTTAGAAAATCTGATTGTGAAAAAATGTGAGAAAATGCTCTTTATGTGTTATATGAAACAATGTGAAAATTTCCAGTGTCACTCACACAGAGTTTTGCAACAATTCAATAACAAAATGAAAATAATGATCCTCATCCTTATGATTGCATTCAGTTGATCTCAAATGGATCCATTTTAATTTTTTGAATGCACATGTTTTGAGCCCTGTGATCCAAAATGATCCATATTTAAGACTGCAATTACATGGTTTAATTAAGATTTTCTTGGTGGTTTTAGCCTTTCAAAAGTTGATCAGGACAAGTTTTAAGAATATCATGGTATACAGTCCTTGTGAGTCCTTGCGATGTGCAAAGCTTCGCATATTATTAAGAATTATTTTGCTTTTAAAATGTTTCTATGGTTCACAAAGCAAACAAAAATTCTAAAGTGGAAAATTATATTTAACATGAAAAGGGGTTAATGTAATTTTTGCCAAAAATGTTTAAATGGGAGAGAATAAATATATTTTAAAAGTTGTCCCAATATAAATCAGTTAAGGATTTAAAAGATTTTTTTTGCTAACATACAGCTGTCAAAACTGATTGTTGGCATATTAACCTATGCATTTTTACCACTTTTAAATACTGTAATTCATTGTGTTAACGGTCCAGTATCAGTTAACATAAATAACTTTATGCAATTACTTTGGATAGGATGTTGCCAAGAAATTAAAATACTTACTAAGTCTGGAAGCATAGGGAATTATGGATTTTAGGGAATAGGGCTCATTATAGGACGTGTTGAATGCCGTCCAACTCCCCCTACCTTCCCTGCCCCTCCCCGAGAAGCCCAGATCTGGCACCACAACTTGTCCTTAGTTTAGGGGCAAGACCCTGGCAGGTTTATTTTTGAAAGATTTTTTACCACTGCGTGCACCTATGATCTGACATCCCACACTTGTCAGCAGATTGATCCTAAATGGCAATATCGACTGGATCTGTGTATTATGAATAATGGGGAATCTTTCGAACTTGTACTTTAAAACTCCCAGTGATTCTTGACTTTTGGGTCACCCTGTATAGTAAAGTCTTATTTGTAACTTGCTGGGCATTTGCACTGGTTTTGGCGAAACTTATTATTATACCCTCAAACCAAAGGCTATCGAATTGGAAATGTACAAAAATATATATATAAGTAGAAAAAAATCAGACAAACTAACACATAATGGCTAACTTTTACTATAAAATCAGTTTTAAAATTTAAACACATAATAAAGTAATAGCAATGCATACTGTAGTCATTGAAATAAACTTATAAATAAATCTAAAAAAAAATTAGCTTGCAAAATTTATTTTTAATTTTAATCTTATAACAAGTTGACAAAATCTAGAAAGTAATAATTCGTCTATTACAATATATTTTATAGGAGAATTAAATTTGTTTAAATGCATTGGATAACATTAGTGAAGGGTAAATTTTCCCCAATGTTATCCAATGCATTTTTATCAAGATTACTTATATCATGGCATTTAGAAGACTTGGTAAATTAGCTTCAGACCTTCTGAATTGTGTTATAGGAGTATTTACTTCAAAATTTGAATAGGCCCTGACAAATTAAAAAATGTTAGTGAATAAATTAAAACCAAAATGGCTTCCAAAAAGTGGCGGGTTGAAGGAGCATTCTCCTTATAATAGCTGCTCCACCGTGGAGCTCGATTGCACGTAGCAATTATAATTACATTTGGTTTGCTGGAATGGGCTTAAATGCCCAAAGGTTACATGCAAATCAAACTGGATTTCTAAAGAAATCAGGTGTTTTAAAGTGCTTTCTCCACAAGGTCTTATAAGAAAATAGTATCTGCATGCTAGTCTAGCTGCATTACGGGGCTTAAAAGCCCCACCATAATTCCAAGCAAAAATGTTTACAAAATGTTGATGCGAACTGTAAAAGGAGACAACAGTATTACAAAAGCATGCTAGAAGATAGAATCAGTGTGGCCCCCATTGAAATGCAGTTATACGACATTCTTTGCATTCCTTTCATGATCCCCTTTTCCGCTGTCCGAAATATTAAAAAAAACCTTCAGGATGGTGGTTGTATTTATACGCTCTACTTCACTCATTGAAGCTGCTCTCAATGAAAAGATTTTGTCAAAAATAGCAGGAAATTTTATCTGTTTCAATGAGAATAATTAATTAAAGGTATACAATATTTTGTACAGATAAGCGTTTGTATTGTTATAATAAAATAGATAGTTAGTAAGAGAATGGGTTGCAATTAATTTTATTTGGAAATGTTTATTAAAGATATGTATGACCTAATTGAACTTGTTTAATCGATTCAGGTTAATTTGAAAACTACGTAGTTAGACCTGAATATTTCCTGTTAATAATTACATTAAGGGGGCTGTCCACACTTTTAAAAAATGCATGTTCCTATGGGAATCTCCATGTTAACTAACAGTACATA